>JANIJH010000223.1:55874892-55889673 GCA_024520975.1 Erythroxylum areolatum | reverse complement strand
GGCCATTGAAATTATTATTGACTGTATGTGATGAGTGGCTTCCGCATAGTGTGTGTTTGTGATTTCAAGAAAAAAATTATACTGACTTTTGAATAATTGAGTATATTAGCACGCGGCCACCCTCACGGGGCACGAACTCGGATATCGCCATCGATGTCAGGTTCGGGTCTTGCAAGAGTGGGGTGCTATACATAGCATGGCAATAATAAATAATAGAGTTTGCATATAGGGAGAATTGATGGATTACTATGGTAAAATTATTAAGATACTTAAAATTGAGTACCCTGCATTGCCAATAAAACGAAGTGTGATATTTAAGTATGACTGGTTTGATTCGACTCCAAATGTTGGCACAAAAGTGCATAGCTGATACAATCTAGTTGAAATCAACAACCGAAGAAGATTAAGACAATTTGAACCTTTCGTGTTGGCAATGCAAGCGACTAAGGTGTATTATGTCCATTTTTCCAACTTACGACGAGATAAGTTAGATTGGTTGGCTGTTTGCAAAGTTAAACCTAAAGGTATTTTTTGAGTCACTTGGAAAAGGAGAACAGAGAATTGAAAGTGAAGCGTTTCAGGAAGATGTTTATGAAATAAATGCATCTGTCACATATGACGATAATGAGCCTTAGAAAGATCCATTAAATGAATATGTTGAAATTTTATCTGGAGAGGATGACAAGGGCCAGAGATCTGAAAAGGAGCTTGAGTTTGATTCTTGTTCTTCAAAAAAAGAAGATGACTGTAATTTACAATTAAGTGATGATAGCGATTAATTTGTATTTGTAATTGAATATTATATTCAACAAATCAATTATGTTCTTTTCAGTATATTATGTAAAATATTGAACAAATTCTTATATTTGTAGAAAATTCGATCAAATATTACTACATGATGTCTAGAGTGGATAGATTAATTCATATCATTAGACACATTGAAGATGTATAAGTGCTAAACTGAACTACTTTCACTCATTATCGAGCTTGGATCATATCATCATTTTATGCTAAATCAACATTTGCAGAATATACGTCTTAACATTATTAATCAAGGAATGTTGACATGGCAACTAGTTCCAAATGGTACTAATTCATTCCGTTGGGAGGAATGTAGCAAAATTGTCCCCACTGAAGGAAAAAACAATACAGAAAAAAAATCTCCACTTCATACACTCATGATCATTTGCCTTCCATAGCCGATCTTCTGCTTCAAGGTGTTTAGTATCTTCTGAACAACGCCACTTCTTTTATTATGTGCATCTCATTTCCTTTTATGAAGCTATTATATATATTAACATTTGATGGTATATACTACATGTTCCTTTAAGCTTCCTTGAATCTCAAATATGAAATGTATGCCCATTGAGGCAGGAGCGATGTCACAATAGTTCGTAAAGGATTAGGGAAATCGGTTGTTTTGGAGAATTCATCAATTCCACAGACTTCGTCTGGACATTCACATATGCATATCACTCCAACTTTGGTTCATTTAATGGTTTACTAATCTGACAATATCTAAGTTCGATATTGATTGTTTTTTAGGTAAACCGTTTTGTATTGTCAGTTCATCTCGAGAGTTTGTCTTCCATACTAAATCTGGCAACTCATTCACTGTGTCCTCTATAAGTTTAGCTATAGCAGAAACGCTATTGCAAGTGTTAAAAATCCTATACCTGAGGGAATAACTATCATTGTTTTAATTGGTGTCTTCGAACATGTTAGGACCCTTCTCAGGAATCCAGACATCGAGGACTCATTTACCTTTACCGACTTTCATATCACTTGAAATCTAAGAAAATAATTATATCATTGTCATTTATCGATGCAATAAACTAGACTTAGCAATAAAGTTGATTTTTTGTTATATATGTAAGAATTAGTCAAACAACCTCTCTACTAGTTAGGAGTCAAGCTACGTACTATTGAATGTGGACTGTTATTGTTCTTATTCTATGAATGTAAGAATTGTTAACCTTTTAAGTCAAAGTTTGTACTTGAATATTATATTCAACAAATCGCCTTATTTCCTTTTCAATATATTGTGTAAAATATTGAATTCAAATTTTTATATTTATAGAAAATTCGATAAAAAATGAATTTCAGATTGAAATATGCCACCAATGAGATAACATGATATAATGCGACCCAGGTTTAGATAATGATTCGGAGGTACTTACTGTCAATGTGAACCATCATCCTCTACAATTGTAACTGAATCACCTCCTCCCCCTCCAGCTACTATAGTTGCAGATGACACATCATCTGATGTTCCTAATACTACACCATCTACCACTCCTACATTATCCACTACCCCTATGGCGGATTAAGGAGATGACCACCAGCCTGAAGCTGGGGGGCCTGATGGAAGAACTTACATAACAATTGTCAATGATCTATAAGTGAAATTACATGAAACACTATATGTTTATAATTAAGTTATATGTTTAAATTTCTGTAAATGGTATAAAATTATTTTTTTTATATCAGGTTGATTCCGTTTAGACCATGCTCTAGAAACATGACATCTAAATTTAAGGAGAAGATTGATCTTGAGGGTTATATATAAAAGAATATCTCTCAGGCCATAAAGGCATTTTACTTTCAGAAGTTTGAGGTACAATAAAAAATTAATTTCTTTGTTAATTGATTTAATTAGATAAATATCACTACATTATAAGTATTTATATAATTTTTTTCCTTTTATTTCATAAAGAATTTTTTCTAGAATTCTGAATTTAATGCGGTCATACATAAAGTATGGTAAAGACAAGTACGTACACATTATCCTGACTTTATTGGTACAATACACGAGGTTAGTGTACGACCACCTTATATTTCTAAGCAAATATAAAGTCGTTGGAAGCAGTATTAGACATCACCTGAGGCAGTGTCCATTTCAGAGCATAACTCTACCAAAAGACGTGGAGGACCAGAGGGAGAGAGTCTTCCCGTACATACGGGAGGATCTATTACTTACGATGAGCATGTAGAGGACTTGTAAGTATTTACATTTTGCATTTATATTCTGATTTTTTAACTTTGCTGTATATCAATTTAAATTTATGTGTGAATTTTGGAATGAAAATGTGTATTATGGAGAATGATAATATTAAAAATGTCTGGTGTCATATATGACTGTGTTGTTAAGTAAATTTCTTTGTTCAACAGGGGGTAAATATTATACGAATAGAGAAAACTTTGTCGAAAGTTTTATAAATTCTAGTTGACTTATAACATTTTATTATTATGTAGGAAAAGTCTATGGGTATGAGGCCTACACTCCGTCAGCTCTTGTTGCACACTAATACTAAAAAAACATAACGATGTAACATTCGTCAACACTCGATGTAGAGAACTTAATGTATGTGTAATTTATACTTTAATATTAATTCTTAATAATTATCACTTACTAATATAGACATTATCTCCTAATAGGACCAAATACAAAAAAGCATTTAGTGACAATCTCAGCACGAACAAGCTATTGATGAAAGTCAGACATATCTTGATGTAATAGGTGATAGGGACTGTCGTGGCAGGATCTTCGGGTTACATTCATTTGCGAATACATGTTATTCACAATCCTCCACATCCAACACAACAACATCTAGTAGACGATCAACAACTAATGAAGTCAATGAGCTTCAGACCACAGTGCAGATATTGATAGAGTACTTAGCTCAGCTGAGACACAAGGTGGATGAGTTGAAGGGGAGGGATAGCTCCTTAAAGCATCTGCATTCACTAGGACAATATGATTGTTGTTGTCATTTGGTTGGAATTACAAAGACCTATTATGTACAATTTAATATTTTTATTATCAATTAAGATAATTTTAACTTTATATCATCAATCAATTTTATGTTTAAACATATTAAATATATAAACAAATTAAAATATTATGAATATATAATTTATAATTGTTAAAATTATGCATTAATCATAAGATCCTGAAATAAAATTTAATGTCAGGATTTTTAAAATTTTTTAAAAAATTATTTATCGACAGAAAATATAAGTACGTCGATAAAATCCATTATATTTACCGATGAAACATCACAAACTGTCAGTAAAATGTAAGATATTTACCGACAGAACAAAGAGTAATCGTCGGTCATATTGACAATCGTCACCAACTTTAGCATTAAAATTTGCTGAACTGTTAGTATACTCACCAACGATCATTCATAACCGTTGGTAATGTTACTGATGGAATAATCAATACCGTTATCTAATATTTCAACAGAAAGAAATAGGTTGTAGGTAAATTTACCAGCGGTGATAGCCAACCGTCGGTATATTCACTGATGGTAGTATCGTAAAAGTGGTCGTAGATAAATTTACCGACGGTCATAGCCAACCATCGGTATATTTACCAATAGTTACATAAAATGTCCTTAAGTAAATTTACCTATGGTTGTTTTTACGACATTTTTATCCGTCGGTTAATTTCGTCACTAATTATATTATCGACATAATCTAAATATTTTCCGTCGGTAATATTTGTTGATGACATTTTTCTTGTAGTAATTGTGTAGAGTGTCTTTAAACTTTTGACCGGCATGTGGCTGAAGATACCATCTAAAGGCATTGTGCTATCAGGATTTTCAATTATAGCCAGAGAAGGCTGAGTCCAGTAGACGCAAAAAGTCTAGTTTCCAATACTATAATGCATGGTCGCCTAACGCTTTTCTGTAAAACTTGTAAAGAACAAGATAGATGATTAGAAAAAGCTACCAAGTCAATCCAGAAAGAGGCATAATTTACAAAAGATATCACCCGTGTATCATTACTTCCATTTCATGGGCCCAACTTTTGACAAAGTTAGTGTCTTTATGCTCTAAAGTACATAATTTCAATTGCGTATTGACAAGTTCACCATGCACTACGGACAAGAGATGTAACAAACAGAAAGTTAAAGTCAATTCGTATCTGTCTTCTTCTTGCTGGCGAAGCATGCAGAACCTTAAAGCCTAGTGATTTGAGAAAAAGCGGAACTTTGACTCCTCCATTAAGATCATGGTTTGTCATCCTTGCTTGGCAATTTCGTTTGGTACAGTCCAACAACCTTAATTCTTGACACCAGAGGGTAAATTAGGTCAATCTAGCAGGCTGCAGTCATATGGATGTGCCCTATCAATAATGCGCGAGTCAGGCAATTTTAAATTGCAGAATGCAATGTGATCCCGAGAACCATTAGAATTACATTGATATTAGTTATAATTATACTTACAATTGCTTCAACAACTCATAATTTGGACTTAATCAGTATTTCTTAAATTGTACCCCAAAAACAAAGATAAAATATGTTCTTATTCGTATGATATGAAAAAAAATGGTAATGATTATTTTAAGAACTAAAACAAATAAAGGGCATTGTTTTCAGCTGTCTTAAATAGTGATGTGAAGGCCAAGGACGACTAATTGTGTGCTTAAGAAGCAAAATTGCAGAAGAATAGCTATTAAGCATTACTACTCCAAGTTAAAGGATCGTTAACATTTGATTTCCTCGACCCCACTTCCTCACATCTTACATAAAAATTACTAATTATATGCAGAGCAAACTGATCTGTGCAAGGCCTTTGGAGCAAGCCATTAACCTCGATGGATGGACCTACTAGTGCTAACGCTTTCCAACTTGGGTTGTGGGCTACAGACTACAGTCAATTCGCTAAATAACAAAAGTAAAATGTACTAAGCTAAATGAGCTTCTTTTCTTTCGAGGCAGACAATGGGGTTTTGAGCATTGGTTGGAATCCGAAGGGTGTGTTTTGTTGTCTTCTGTAGTGCGTTGCTTGCAAGATCTAATGGGTGATTGCTTGATTATGCTTTGCATTACAACGTATTTCAAATTGGGAAGTCAAAAGAGGAGACCTTAACACAATTCTTAGCTTGAAGTTAACCTAAAAATTGTGTCTTTAGCGATACTATTCATTTTTCTGTATTTGACCACTAAGAGAGTGACAGTTTTGATTGGCAACTGGCAACTGGCAACTGGTGGGTAGGTGTAGGAAGAAGAAAATTGCAGACCAAATTTGCTACTTGAGAAAACGAGTTATCTTTATATGATGTTTGGTTTGGGAGAATAGTTTAGGTTTAATGTGTGAACTTGTCATTTGTAATGGTCAAATGCCTCATTCATCATAAACGATGCGGTAACCTGTGTATTCTCCACTCTATTTGGATTTTGTGCCACAAAAATACATTAGTGAATATTATTATTAAATATATAATTTAACATTTAGGGACAGCAGTCCCACCACACCTAACAGCTTCAACAAAGGAAACGACAAGACCGTAAAAATCAAACAGGTGATCGGACCTTGATAATTAGAATTATAAGGGTTACAGAACTGCTCGGAAGATGGCACCTTTCACTGCCAAAATTAAAACGAGAAAGTAACATGTGTACCTTATTCCATTTCTAAATTTTGAAAAATATGTTAAGCTGGGAGACGGTGTATTTTGCCCTCTAGCATTGCATGCCACTTAAGACTTTGAGTAATTTCAATATCAAAATTTATTGAATTGGAGTTTTTGCAAACCAAGCTAATTGAAAGTGGCTGAGCTGGTCCCTATTTCTCCACATCACATGGATCAATTAATTGCATTTGCACCATTAACACTTGATTAAGCTGTACAACATATGTTAATGATCAATAGAAAAAACAAAAGGAAAAAAATATCAGAAACAGATTTGCTGTTCTCAACCATTTATTACAATAAATCAGCCACAAATGTCAACTATTTCTTACAACAAGTCTGTTAAATGGATAGGATAGTAAAGTCATAACGAGACAGTGCAATTGGGTTGGGTGCCAGCAGGTCTGCCCCTAAAAAAAAGGGACACAGTGAATAGGCTAAATTCTAAAGAGCTCTTGCATTTAGGAATTACCAAAGTCAATGTCCTTTTTCTCACTGTTTGTTAATAATAGCGGAAGATTGTGGAGAGAGAAGAGAGGGAGGGAGTCAATTGAGAGAGAGCATTGTGGGGGTTATCAATATTAATATGTTTTGTTCTTGGATTTACTAAGCTTGAAAAAATTAATAAGCTTTTTGACGTGGAGAGGGATTGGATTGGCTTTCTTTTTTTCTGTGTTGTTCCATTGGAGTGGGAGATCCTCGTCAAGAAGAAGAATCCTTTTGAGCTCTCTGGCTAATGGAGTCTTGACTTACCTTGTTATAAAGATTATTAGAGTTTCTCTGACTCTTGTGTGTTTTATATTTGTACAAAAACATTTTTCACTTCCTTGCTTTTGAGTGGGAATTTCTTTGCAAGTTTGGGGATCTGGGTTTCGGGATTCTTGCCTTTGACTCTGCTAAATTTGTTTTCATTGTTGAATTTTACTCTGGAATGCTGGCTTTGACTTTCTTTATTTGAGTCATTTCAATTCTTGGTTTCTTTCTGCGGCTCTTCACCTGAAATTCTTAAAGCCAACTCCTTTTCATTTTTCCTACTTCATTAATGCTTGGATTCGCGCTGAAATCCGATTTGGGAGTTCTTTTGTTCTGGATTTGAAGTCAAGAAAAGCTGGAACATCTAGGGTTTTGAAACTGACCATCTTGTATAAATTTTCTCTGATGGGCTAATCCCAATTGAACCCAACGATTTCTTGAATCTTCACTGAGTTTAGCTTCCTGGAGTTTTCTATCTGATTGAAAGTCAAAAGCTTTCATGCATCTTTCATTGTGGAAGCCTATTTCCCACTGTGCTGCTCTGCTCTTGGACAAGAAGAGCAGAAGAAAAGATGGGTCTGACCTCAATGTTGATTTCAAGAGAAACCCTTCTATTCTTCGTAAACTGCAAGAACTAAAGCTCAGGGAGGCTCTTGAAGAAGCGTCTGAAGATGGGTCTTTGTTCAAATCCCAAGACATAGAAACTGAGTCAGCTGCAAACCAAGATGAGAGCCTTGGGAGATCAAGATCTCTGGCAAGACTCCATGCTCAACGTGAGTTCTTGCGTGCCACTTCGCTGGCAGCGGAGCGGGTTTTTGAGACTGAAGCTGACATTCCGGAACTCCAGGAGGCATTTTCCAAGTTCCTGACAATGTACCCGAAGTACAAGTCTTCGGAGAAGGTTGATCAATTGAGGTTAGATGAATATGAACACTTGTCTCCGAAGGTATGCCTTGATTACTGTGGATTTGGGCTTTTTTCCTATGTTCAGACTTTGCATTACTGGGAGTCTTCTACATTTAGCTTATCTGAGATAACAGCAAATTTGAGCAATCAAGCTCTCTATGGTGGTGCTGAGAAAGGTACTGTAGAACATGATATAAAGACCAGAATAATGGAATATTTGAACATTCCGGAGAACGAGTATGGGCTTGTTTTCACTGTGAGTAGGGGGTCTGCTTTTAAACTGCTTGCAGAGTCGTACCCTTTTCACACTAACAAAAAGTTATTGACCATGTTTGATTATGAGAGCCAGTCTGTGAATTGGATGGCTCAAAGTGCTAAAGAGAAGGGTGCAAAAGTTTACAGTGCATGGTTTAAGTGGCCAACTCTTAAACTATGTTCTACTGATTTGAGGAAACAAATTGCTACTAAAAAAAGGAAGAAGAAGGATTCTGCTGCTGGCTTGTTTGTGTTTCCAGTTCAATCAAGAGTTACTGGGGCCAAATATTCATACCAGTGGATGGCCTTGGCTCAACAAAACAATTGGCATGTCTTGCTTGATGCAGGGTCATTAGGGCCAAAAGACATGGATTCACTTGGTTTATCCTTGTTTCGTCCTGATTTTATTATAACATCTTTTTACAGAGTATTTGGATATGACCCAACTGGTTTTGGGTGTCTTCTTATCAAGAAATCAGTGATGGGAGTCCTTCAAAATCAATCAGGGAGTACAGGATCTGGAATGGTGAAGATTACCCCAGAGTATCCCATGTATTTGAGTGACTCTGTGGATGGTCTTGATGGGTTGGTTGGCATTGAAGATGATGACAATGCAGGGAATGGTGATAAAACTGTGGAAACTCGCCCTGGATCACGGTTGCCTGCCTTTTCTGGTGCATTTACATCTGCTCAGGTGAGGGATGTCTTTGAGACTGAGATGGATCAGGACAATAGTTCTGATAGAGATAATACAAGCACCATCTTTGAAGAAACTGAGAGTATTTCGGTAGGTGAAATGATGAAAAGCCCAGTCTTTAGTGAAGATGAGTCGTCAGACAACTCATTTTGGATTGATTTAGGCCACAGTCCACCGGGATCAGATACTGCAGGTCATTTGAACAAGCAGAAACTAGGTTCTCCCTTGCCACCTTTTTGGTTTTCTGGCAAGAAACATCACAAGCATCTCCTTTCAAAACCAACGTCAAAAATATGTGGCAACCCTTTGTATGATGACAAAGGGGTCAACCTGGGGCCACATGATGACCATCATGTTCTCTCATTTGATGCTGCGGTTCTGTCAGTTTCCCAAGAGTTGGATCATGTAAAGGAGGTTTCTGAAGAACAATTTAACAAAAGGGGTTCAGATCAAGTGAATTTTCATGAGATAGAGGAAGAATCTGGAAATGATAATCTACTTCAATCTGCTTCCTTGTCAGATGCTGCCATAAACAGATCACGCCTCAATAATTCAACTTTGTCTTGCCAGAATCATAGACTAGCAAATGGCTCAGCCTCAGTCCCAGAGATGAAAGAAAGTGCCATAAGAAGAGAAACAGAAGGTGAATTCCGGTTGCTGGGCAGAAGGGAAGGGAATAGATATACTGGTGGTAGATGTTTTGGGTTGGAAGAGAATGAGGATCCGAGCAAGGGAAGAAGGGTATCATTTAGCATGGAGGACAACCGCAAAGATAATTTGGGTCATACTTTCGAGCCAGGAGAAATATCTGCAACCAGCCTAGATGATGAAGATTACACCAGTGATGGCGAATATGATGGGCAAGACTGGGATAGGAGGGAAACTGAGATAATTTGCCGCCATTTAGATCATGTGAATGCGTTGGGTCTCAATAAAACAACTCTCAGACTGCGGTTTTTGATCAATTGGCTTGTAACCTCATTACTACAGTTAAGATTTCCAAGTTTGGACGGTGATGGAAGAGTAAATCTAGTTCACATATATGGCCCAAAAATAAAATACGAAAGGGGCGCAGCTGTTGCTTTAAACATTAGAGATAAAAACCGCGGCCTCATCAATCCAGAAGTTGTTCAGAAGCTGGCAGAAAGAGAGGGCATTTCACTGGGAATTGGTTTCCTTAGTCACATAAGGATTCTTGATAGCCCAAGGCAAAGGCAACAAGGTGCTTTCAATCTGGAAGATACTACTTTATGCAGGCCAATGGAAAATGGTCAGCACAATGGGAAAAGTGGATTCATACGGGTTGAGGTTGTTACTGCATCTCTGGGATTTCTGACAAACTTTGAGGATGTCTACAAGTTGTGGCTTTTTGTTTCGAAGTTTCTCAACCCAGCATTCATTGAAGAGGGTGGACTTCCAATAGTTGAAGAGGGACTAGAGACGTGAATCCTTGGACAAATATCAGTGATTCTTTTCTTGCTTTCTCCTAGATATGGGAAGTTATTATAGAACTGCAAATATTTGGGAGTACTTGCTGAAAATCAGAAGCTGGAGAGAAGGTTGATGGTGTTAAATATGTAGGGTGGGATTCTTTTGCTCTTCCTCGAGACTCTTTGATGGAATGGGTGAATTTGTTAATTCTTATTTTTCTTCCAGTTTTACCTTTTTCTCTTTGTAGAGGTGATTTAGAATTTGTATAATCTCGGGAGGTTGTGTTCTGTCCTAATATTGAAGTAGAATTCTATGAGCAGAGCTTTCACTACTCAACATTCTGCTCTCTCTATAGAAAATGAAATTTCTTACTTCTGTAAAAATTTGACATAGTTTCTGTCCTAGTGTTTGATGGGAGTCAATGCTAGTTGACACTGTATTCCTAATGCCATTCGAGCCCATACATGTTTTCTTTTGGTCGGTGATTGGAAATTTGTAGTCGAACATGTTGATAAATCCAGTCTAATGTCACGCACCCTGCGTTTTTCTTGGTATAGAGGGCATTTACGCTTGAGCCTTGGTTTTCCAGCAACGCCAACCATGGCAAGCCATTGAATAACATGTTGTACTCTAACGAAACGTTCTTACCAGGATGGTTGTTCTTCAGAAGCAAGGTCTAGGCAGACCTAATTCCCCAGACATATTTGACCATCATGTTCAACAAGTTGTTTGTGTTTGTTTTAGTCGTATCCTATGTTGCTATAGTTAAGTAGTACATGACTACTATCTCTTGTCTTCACCTATAAAACAGTAGTCTTTTTCTTGACGTTGAGCGTATTGCCTGCATAGTCCAACCTAACAAGGCTCAACTTGCTTTTCTTTTAGCGAGGAAAAGAATAAAAGTCCAAAGATTGGGATGGGCAAATCATGCTCATGTACATGGAAAGTGATATAATGTTAGGCGAAATAGGAAAAATCCTTGTACAATGTGAAGTTCATCATCAAAGTTCAGCCAATCTCATGGGGTCTACTAGCAATTATCAATTTTCTGGGCCATAGCCATTTAGTTTTGTTTCCCACAAAAATAATGGTAAAGGCAAAGGCATGCATGCTATACTTCTCTTAGCTTTTCTTTTTTTTGTGGTACCTTTGCACAGCCAACTACATTTTGAAACTTCATCATGATTGCCAAAATCTGCTTTTCTATAATACAACTATACTCCACTAAAACGTCCAAATGAGAAATCCTATATACTATAAAAAAGATAGCATATAAATATAGATAAATCGAAGACATATCCAACTACTTTTTGAAAGCTCCTGTGGGAAAGTTTTCTAAAAGAAACCAATAGCATATAAATATGGATAAATCGAAGTCATATCCAACAACTGTGAGAGTTCCTGTGGGAAAGTTTTCTAAAAGAAACCTTTTCGTGGTGGCCGGGGACAGCGAAACGTTCAGCTGACGGAAAAGCAAGAGCCTAGTGGGCTCGTAAACAAATAAAATACGTCCTTATACATTGCATGTCCTAATCATTATCATTATAGTAACTTAATTTATTTTAAACAAAATGAACGATAAAAGCTTCTAAATTCATAAGCAATTAACCTAATATCAAATGATAAGGCCACTTTTCAAATCAAAAAGTAAAACAACGTAATCATTCATAAGTTTTATAATAAGCTGTCCAAAAATCGACATTTACAGGTTACCTACTTATAATTTCAATATGAGCAAGCAACCTGTTAACAGAAAAAAGAATATCCTCCTATCTAAAAAAAGAGTATCCTGGTTAATAAATGAAATGTGCTTCCACTTAAACACCATAAAAAGTATTACTCTTCACATGGTAGTATCTCCAGTTCTTTGAAGTCGATGTCAAACCCCAAATGTTTTGTGCAAGTGAACAATGAGCTCAGGATTGCATCATCTTGATAACGAATGTAGCTTCTAAAGCAAAATCCATTAAGTGACGGTGGAAGTTTTGGATATTCACACACTCGACCAGCTGCTTCTCAAACCCCAAATCAAAAATACGTTGGCATAAGTATCGTGAGCACCTTCAGTTTTTATGTTGAGAAACTACAGCAAATACTATCTGCCGATGTTTATTTGGTAAATCTCTGTTACATTCACACGATTAGATTAAAGATGCAAATAAGAAACGGTGAAAGTTCAAATGTACCTTCAATATATATCAGGGATGTGATTGATTGCTGAAGCAAATGAGAGGCCACCTCCAGTATATCTCCAGCCAGCAATTTTGTTTTCATGCGGCAAGGAACTTAGCACAGAATATGTAGTTATTTGATTGAATTATAGTTCTTCCAACTTCTTCCCTCAAGACCACCTCTGTAAGGCTCCGTTGAGTGTCACGACTTTGAACATGACAACAAAATCAGTTTTATTTTGTTCTATTTTCAAGGCAAATGAAGTGTTGTGATATGTAGCAGATTTTTCTATATTTTAGTTTCACAATCATGCTGCATAAATTGATGATTTGCTGCTCAATAAAACTATATTCCAACAGTTCTTAAATATTTTTCTTTATTTTTGATTCCCAACAATTTGGTATCAAGCTTTATCTTGAGGAATTTGTGAAATTTAAAAAAAAACCACAAACACCTTTCATCTATTATACAAACACAAAACTCTGTCCCACTTAAAATGAACTCAAAAACTTCAGTTATTGCAATTGCTCCCCCAATATTTGATGGAACAAATTATCAACGCTAGGCTGTTAGAATGGAAGCCTATTTTAAGGCTAATGATGTGTGGGAAGTTGAAGAACAAGATTATGAAAATTTTCCATTACTAGACAATCCCACTATTGCTCAAATCAAAAATCAAAAAAAGAGGAAGGAAAGAGAATAAAAGGCAAAAGCATGCTTGTTTGCAACATCGCACCATTTTCAATAGAATAATGACTAAGAAAGAAACCAAAGGAATTCTGAGATTTCTTGAAGCAAGAATATGAAGGAAACAAGAGGATCAAAGGCATGGAAGTGTTGAATTTGATCAGAGAATTTGGGTTGCAAAAGATGAAAGAATCATAAACGATCAAGGAGTATTCTAATAGATTGTTTAGTGTTGTTAACAAAGTAAGACTCTTAGACACTGAATTTTTTATTCTAGAATTGTGTATAAAATCCTAGTTACAATTCCTGAATATTTTAAGGCAACTATTTCATTTTTGGAAAATTCAAAAGACCTGTTAAGTATCATCTTGGTAGAATTGTAGACTGCATTGCAGGTGCAAGAACAGAGGAGACTTATCAAGCCAAAACACTTAGCTATGATGGTGTTAAGAACAAAAAAAAGAAGCAGAATAATAACAAGCTACGAGGTTCTGCAGACAATTACAATAACAAAAGTAGCAATCAATTTTGCCCTCCCATCTTATTCATACTACAAAAAAACCAATCATCCACAAAAAGGTATTAGTGTTGGATGTAAAATGTAACAAGTGTGGTCAGTTAAGACATATGGAAAAAATATGCAGGTCTCCACAGCAACAAGGAGAAGCTAAGGTTGTTCAGAATTAGCATGAAGAGGAGTAAGTGCTTATGGTATCATACTTCGCCATTGGTAGTACATGTAAGGTTCCGATCATATATCTCATACATAATATATCAAATATATGCAACATAAAATAAAACGGAACCTTAAAAATTAGATCTATTCATGTATATAAATATAGAAAACAAAAACATGAAATGTAAGATGCTTATATACTTTTCTGATGATTTCCTTCGTTCTTTAATCTTCTCCGCTCTAGGTTGTCATAAACCACAACGATCAATATAGACCTTCTCTAATGAAAGTCCACACGAAGATAGAATGATTAAACTTCACTAGGAGATGGCCAGAATTCTTTCTTTGTGCTAGCAAAGATAAGAACACTTGTGAGAGTTAGAGAGAAAAAGAGTGTATGTGTAAGAAAGAACCTTTCTTTCCCTTGTGTTTTACACAAGATACACGAAAATCATCTTTATTTTCTGCACCATTTGGCTTTCTAAAACTCCATCACTAATGGAGAGTTATGAGAAGTTAATAGTCATGAATAATATGCATTAATGGAAGTTATGGGAAGTTAATAACCATGAATAGTATGATATAAAAATGGGGTATTTCCCTCAATTTCAATGAGTTTTTTTTTTATTTATCGTATATATTTTTTTATATTATTATTATTTATTAATTATTATTTATTATTTGTTTTATTATTATATACATATTATTATATACATATTCTTTTTTTGATTATATTTTATTATTATATATTTTATTATTATTATTGTTTATATATTAT
>JANIJH010000223.1:55810156-55834719 GCA_024520975.1 Erythroxylum areolatum | reverse complement strand
CTAATTAATCCCTATCAATCCCATCCTACGACAAATTTACTATTTTACCCTTCTAGTAGGGGGTGGGATGTTACAAGTTATGAGAATGAAAAAAAAGAAAAAAAATCGATGATGATTAAGGAGACTTCATTGAAATACGCTCACGTTATATGATTCCACTTAAGAGTTGGGTTCTGAAAACGAGGCCTAACAGTTGTGGTATCAAAGCCAAGGGTTGGGTTCCAGAAACGGTGCTCAATACTTGAGGGACTAGCTAGCCATTCCAGACAATCAGGTTGGGTACTATTGGGTTGGTACAGAGGTGTTTCTAGGTTTCTAATGAACTCGATAGATGCCTCATGCCATATCTACTCATCATGGTTGATTACTTCAGAGACTCTTGCTGTCATTATAAGCTCCAAGCTATTGATCTCTCTTAGTGAAGAGAAGTTCTGCAGGATTCTTCTCGGGTGTCAGGGGTCCTACCATAAAAGAGTAGATATACTATTACCTATCTTAAATCTGAATTGGTTTTCCATTTTGTCCTTCGCATATAAAATTTTTCTCCAACTCCAAGAATTATTAGAGGTAAGTTAGGCACTCCAAAACACTCCTTGTTAGTATTTATTTTATGAGATCTAATAATTGTTGATAACACTAATGTATAGTGTGAACAGAATGAAGTTTAAGTAAGATCAGTAGATTAAGTGAGTAAAGTTATTCGATTGTATATATTTTTGAACGTGGCAATGTAGATAGTTGTGTTGTATAAAATATTTTTGTGTTTGACAAATAATTTTCAATGTTAAAACTAATAAGGAAGTAATAAGAAATTAGATAATTAATGGTATGTTTTGGAACTATCTTGTTGCTTCCAATAACTCATAGCAGTTGTCCGAGTTAATAGTTCTAAAGATCAGGAAAAGGTAGGTTTTGTTTTTCCTCTCAATCGCCACTAATCCAACCTTTAGTTGAGGATTTGAACTAATCCTCGAATACATAGTTATGGACTTTAGATAAGTTCCGGAATCAATGTACAAAAAGTTCTCAAAACGGACGAAAATGAATATAGGTGGGATGTCAGTTGCCACGTTGCCTATAAGATTATGTTTGCAAAACTCCAACTTTACTTGCTCCGGAAGTTATTGATTTAGGGTTTCTACATTTCCTGTCCAGAAAGCTGATGGTGAGGCTCGATAGAAGCGTATCGCTTCCTGTCGAGTTCTTCAAAGTTTACCTTTCCTGTTTCAGTTCCGGCCAACTGGTACTCCCTCTCTTTCTATTTTGTACACACATAGATGCATTTATTGAGTCGACAATTTAGGGTTAAATTGATGGATGGAATCTGTTAGTGTTTTTTATTGAAAACCCAGTTAATTTTTTTCATGTAAGAAGATATCGTTTTGGAATCGAGAATTCAGATTTTTTTAAAGATAAAAAGTTTGTTCCTTTCCTATTTCTAGTTGATGGTTTATATCTGAAATGGTAATCTTTTTGCTTAATTAATTGAATTAAAACCATCATTTAATGGTGTAGATATTACCTCCTGCTTTTGCTGCCCTATTGAATGGGGAAATACCCAAAAGGGCCACTATCAGAGATCATTCTGGGAAAGTTTGGAATGTGATGTTGGAAATGCTTGAAAGGAATTTAATAATCACGCATGGTTGGGAAGACATTGCGAGGCATCACTCTCTAGAAGATGCAGACTTTCTAATTTTTAAGTACAATGGAAGCTCTCATTTTGATGTGGAATTATATGGGAAAAATGGATTAAAGAAAGCAAAAGATCCAAAAAATAGTTTTCCTATTGATCCAATGAAGATAAAAACAGGAAGAGAAGCTGAGCTGACTTGTAATGGGCCTGTTACTCGTTCAAAGAGGAAGTTTGCAGAAATGGCTGCAGAAAGAACTCGGCTGCCAGGTAGGCTATCCTTTCTATTTCTTTCTATGGTGGACATGTGCTCATGAAAAATTTCTTTTCCTCCATCTAAGCGATTACATATTCACAGGTTATTCTGGAGGAAGTCAATCCGAATCAAGTAGAGCTATCGTAGTAAAATGTGGAGAAAAGGTTGCAGAAGCAGCTCCTAGCTATGAACCTTTGTGTCCCTATTTTGAGAGAACTTTGAAGACAAGATATCCATCTTCAATGGTGAGTTTTTGTCATCTTTAACCTTCCAATATAAAAATAAAAAGCAAGAGGAAGTAGAACTTGAGAGAAAGGGTGATTAAGTTAATGCAGATTGATGAATGTAATGTTATAACTATTAGAATACAGATGCATATTCTCAAAACAAATCATTAGTTATAACAGTAGAAAATGATTGAAATCATCTAAATTGTAAAATTTGTTTATGTGATGGCCTTAGTTTACAAAGCATCTGGGATCTATAGCTATGAATGTTAATACCACTGCCCTAATTTCCATATTGTTCACTGTTAAATCTTTCATATCTGTTGTTAACAGTGATTTTCTTAGAAGCCTTACTATTTTCCTGTTTTATGTGTATGTTCCTAAACGTGTACTATTCCTTTGAATGCCTCCAGCGTTCACCCTGTGTGGGTTGAGCTCATAGTGAGTTGGACTTGGCAAGAGTTGTCATAGGATACTATGTAAGATAGTCACAACTTTCAATGATATTGTGGGACTCTTTTGTTCAATTTCTGGTCCAAGAGCCTCTGTAAACTAGTTTTGGTTATTCAGATGATTTCTTGACATCATGAATTGCATGGAGTTGTTTTGGGTTTCTTGCTTACTGTTCATTGAAATAGGTTGGTATTGATGACCTTGAAGAATTTTGGGGGTGACAATTGTATAAGTCGTCAGATTGTTTGAAGCAAACTTTTTGTGTTGTTTCATCAGCCATTCCTTTTAAAATTTTGCAGTCCAGAGTAAACAAAACAGAGGGCATTGGAGGGGGTATGGAAAATGAGTAGATGGTTTCTTTTATCCATTGTTTCAAGGAAAATAAGAAATTTCCTCTTTCAGATGGGATCATCATGTTATTCACAAAATTGAATTCCTTGAACTGATACTTTGACATATTCTGCAACTAGATCATTCTTGTAGAACTCCCATAACCCCCATGCATTTACAATTTTTGGACATCATCTGAAAAACTGACATATAACTCATATGATAGGACTTTGTTTTACCAGAACTTTATTGTCCTTGTGTAGCTTTTTATTAGTAAGTTTAAAACATTTTTCTACTGCTGTCTGGAATATATCCTATGATGTGGTTGCTGCTTGCAGGTTGTTCCTAAGAACTTGGTAGAAGCATTTGGCATTCAAAATCAAAAACAGATGTTTCTTTGTGATGAGAATTCAAGGTTATGGCTAGTTAAAGCGGCAAGCATGAAAGATGGTCGACTTAATTTGTATTCTGGATGGCTTGACTTCTGCAAGGCAAATAATGTGAGAAAGGGAGACAGTTGCCGGTTTCAATATATCTGCAGCAAGGGAAGCGAAGGTGGTTTAAGCAATCTAATGCAAGTCGATATCATTCATAAAAAAGGTATATAATTCATGAGAAGCCAGGGAACAATAAGAAAGTATATAAATCATGAGAAGCCATCGAACATTATGACGCCAGAGAGCTTTGCACTTCCAATTTTAGGGTGACGGCATTAGTTCTGTTCTAACAACTGCCGCTTGTTCTTCCTACAATGTTTTACCCTTGGAAAATTCCACAACTTCCATTTTCCAGTTTCTTTTTTTTTTTTCCATAAATGTAGACATACTAGATCAATCACTTCTTTAGCTAAGTGACAGTTGACTCCAGATTCTCCATCTACTGCAAACTCTGGTCGACGGCAGCCGATATCTTGAACTGATCAACATATGCAGCGGGAATGCTTAGAATTATCTTAATCATTGTAGTTACATTCAGCTTATGCTTAACACTGTTCTTGCTTTTGTCTCATTGGTTTACAGATTAACGGTGAGAAATAGGTAGCTTTTTCTTTTCAGCTGAAGTGCAAAATTACCAGAAGATCGCTCTGGGGCTAATGTCTAGGACCACAAGAAAAAACTGATAGATTGAAGAGAAGCAATGCGGAAGTATTTCATAATAGCCCCGCAGATTCCGCGCTCACCTTAACATTCAAATCCGAGTCAATTGGCATTACATCTTGCGATCGGAATGAGTAACTGAGGTACTAAGCTGCTTAAATGTCTAGGCTGACAGGGTATTGTGACTACTTGTCCCTATTTCTTCTCTAGTAGTAGCCCGATGGGCACGTGTCTGGAGTTGACTCTTGATCTGTTTTTATTTTGTCATTTTATTTTTTATAAAGACCTACTTTTGATATTTATAAAAAGTAAAGAAGGATGGTTTTGTTTTATTTTGTTCAGGATTATAAAATATTAGTGACGGCCTATTTTCTATCACCCTGTTTCGTATACTACTGGGCTGAGGGAGGAGCACCTAATAAAAAAACGTTCTAACTATATTTTTTCGGATGAGACAAAGTGTCTACATCGAATTGGCAAATTATGAGAGTAAATAGTCCTCGTCCTTCGGGACGTTCAAATAAAGGAGTATAATTAACTAGGCGTTTAGTGAAAGGGCTTAGATTAAAAAAGTTAATGATTAATTAAGCTAACGAAATTAATCATTTTAGTTGTGATCATGAGGATGATAATTAAATGCAGAACTGCCGGCCACTTTGAGATGGAAAAGTCAACAGCTCAGAAAATGAGCTCCTTGCTCATATCATATAATTGTTTCTAACGGCAAATTAATATCATATAAATTTATTTCTAATGACTAATATTTTTTGTTTGTAGTGATCAACTTTAAAAAAATAAAGAAAAGGACAGATATCTACTTATTTTCCCCGGGCGATATTCATGTTTATCTGACAGAATCACTTGTATCCAATCTAAATCTAGAAAGAAAGCGTGAAGTGGTCCTGGTCCCGAAGGACAGTATTTCTTATATCTGTGAAGAGCTGAAATTTAATCAACAGTGCTGAACTTCTTCAACCTTCAATGGATTCTGCGTTGTTCTTCTTCTTAAGCTTTCTCTTTACTTTGATCGTCATCTTATCATCTAGACATGTATATTACTCGAAGAAAGCAAAGGCAAAGTCCTGCACTGTGCCTCAAGCTGATGGTGCTTGGCCCATAATAGGCCATATGCACCTCTTTGGCGGGCAGCAATTGACTCACAAAATACTAGGAGCCATGGCTGATAAGCATGGATCAGCATTCACTATCAAGCTAGGATCACATAACATTCTGATTGTGAGTAGTTGGGAAATGGCCAGAGAGTGTTTCACTACTCATGATAGAGTTTTCTCTACTAGACCAAGTATTCTTGCCTCAAAGCTGCTAGGCTATGACTATGCTATGTTGGGTTTTGCTCCTTATGGGTCCTACTGGCGTGAGATGCGGAAGATAACGACAATAGAGCTTCTGTCAAGTAGTAGGATTGATCTGCTGAAGCACATAAGAGCTTCAGAGGTGAAGACTGCAATAAAAGAGCTGTATAGTACATGGGCTAGTAAAGGAAGTGTTAAAGGTGGAGTCTTAACAGATATGAAACAGTGGTTTGGAGATCTGACATATAATATTGCCTTGAGAATGGTAGGAGGCAAAAGGTATTTCGGAGCAAATGCTGATTGTGACGGAAGAGAGGCAAAAAGATGTCAAAAGTTGATGAGGGACTTCGCCTATCTGTTTGGGGTTTTTGTGTTGTCTGATGCAATACCGTTCCTGGGTTGGTTGACTTTTAATGGATATGAGAAAATAATGAAGAAAACTGCTAACGATTTGGACAACCTCGTTGAAGAATGGCTGGAGGAGCATAAACAAAAGAGGTTGTTGGGTGGTAAGGATACGAAGGAACGGGATTTCATGGATTCTTTGTTGAACATTTTGGAAGAGTCCAAAGTTTCAAGTTTTGATGCCGACACCATTAACAAGGCTACTTGTCTGGTAAGACCCACAGACTCTTTATCACAATCAACAGACTGCTTAATCTTTATATGATCGGAAAGCATAAAATGTCTTGTGAAATAAATTGTTTGGATGGTGGGTAAGATCTTGATTTTGCCATTAGAAACAATCAACATATTGCTTAATCTTTCCCCTGTTGCATTTCATATCTTATCCAAACTTATGAAAAATACAGTCTTTGCTAACAAGTGATTGTTGTGCTAGAACTTAGTTCTAGCAGGAAGTGACACTACCATGGTTACTCTTACATGGGCACTATCTTTGCTACTTAACAATCCTCAAGCACTCGAGAAGGTTCAGAATGAGCTTGACATGCACGTTGGCAAGGATAGACATGTAGAGGAAACCGATTTGAAAGACTTGGTATACCTCCAAGCTGTTGTAAAGGAAACCTTGCGCCTATACCCACCTAGTCCATTGATTTTACGTGCTGCAAAGGAAGATTGCACTCTCTCAGCTGGCTACCACATTCCTGCTGGCACAAGGTTGATGATAAACGCATGGAAGATTCAATACGATGAACGAGTATGGCCAAATGCTCAAGAATTCAAGCCCGAGAGGTTCTTGACATATCACAAGGAGACAGACTTAAGAGGGCAGAGTTTTGAACTTATCCCTTTTGGCTCGGGAAGAAGGTCATGCCCTGGCATCTCTCTGGCTCTCCAGGTGGTGCATTTTATCCTAGCTAGCTTGTTGCATGCTTTTGAAGTCAAGAACCCTTCGGGTGAAGATGTGGATATGACAGAGAGTAATGGCTTGACAAATTTGAAGGCAACCCCACTTGAAGTTTTCTGTAGCCCACGTCTTAATTCCAACCTTTATGGTTAGTAACCTCCAGCACTTGCCAGAAAGACAAGCAAAATGAGTTGATATCCAAGACCCTTTGTAAGTGGGGGTAAATATGTATCTTATTGTAATAGAACGCATCTTTTGATCTTATCAAGGTATAATAAGAAGATGACCATGATATAAGAATTTGGTTTCCCTAGTTGATGACCAAGATAGACGCTTCAATATTGTTTGGTTGCCCTGCATGTTTATAGAGCTCTGTTTCGGAAGTCTTAAAAGTCCTGACCTTGATCACATTCACAGCTTGCGTACTGGGATTAGATTGAAATTCCAGCCTTTTTTTAATTGTTCATGTTAAAAGGCTGTTGATACATTCAACAACTGCGGCAAATTTATAACAATGGATTCAATAAGAGACTATGAAATCATCCCCTTTTCTAGAGATAAACGAATCCTAGGTTGAAGTCTTCCCATAATCACCAATTGCGTTAAGACACTGTTTAAGCGTGAGTACATGGGTTTATCTCTGCTCATCTTCTCAGTATGAGATGGTTACGGAGGAAAAGATTAGAAACTCATGATCTGACAATAAGGAAAGTTGATCCACTTATCAGGAATTTTTGTTAACTAAGATGTCAAAAAAAACATGAAGATGGACATAACCTTGCGTATATAGAAGTGTTGTGCTACACTTGATTTGGTTACGACTTGATCCTGTGGGGACTTGATGAGGCTGCAACCATTGGTAAGAAAAAGGCCAATCACCATGGACATGGTGATGGATAATTTCAGAATTCAATTTCATTGAACTCGATTACGATGTTTGAATGGTCCCATGAGGTCGGCTGTGCGCACTTTATAAACAAAATGACGTTACAAGAAACAATGAGGAGTGGCCTAACTGGTATACACTCCTCACTTAAAGCTCTCCCTTATAGAAGGTCTTGAGTTTGAGTCACGCCAAAGGAGGAGAAATGAGATATTTTCCTAGTTGATGATCCTCTAGCCTCTTGGGCAAAGCTCCTTGATCGGATTAATTACAGACACCTCGCTTCCAGCAACAATGTAGGAGCTGAAGCTACTAGGGAACCTGAGGGCTGCTGAGAATTGATGCTAAGCAGGGGGCCAGTGATCAATTAGCAGTCGACCAATCAAGTATGTGGCGGCTCCTTGTGAGTAGAAGTATACAGGTTACGTAAGAACCTGAGAGATCTTGGGGTTCCAGATTTACATCCTCTAAGACTCTTGGAGTAAGGTCTTAGGGGCTTAGGATTAGTCCGGTTAAACTGGGATACCTAATGTAATTAAAAAAAACGTTACAAGATTCATCGGCAGCTTGATACAAAATGTCCTGTTAGAATTTTAAAGGTAAAAGAATTGGGGTTTTTCTGTTATTAAAAAATTCCAACTAATTAAATGCTAAAAACAGAATTTAGTATTTTATTTATACAAAATTAAAATCTCGGTTGAA
This sequence comes from Erythroxylum areolatum, assembly GCA_024520975.1. Lineage (NCBI taxonomy): Eukaryota > Viridiplantae > Streptophyta > Magnoliopsida > Malpighiales > Erythroxylaceae > Erythroxylum > Erythroxylum areolatum. The sequence continues at coordinate 55,826,513 of JANIJH010000223.1, read as the reverse complement.
ATAAATAAACAAATATTAAGCGCTAATCCCTAAAATTTTCCAATTGTTCATTGTCTTCCCATGGTGATGAATCTCGTACCGTACTGGCCGGTACAGGGTGGTACTTACTATACCAGTTGAAAAATGGTATAGAAGGTGATGTTTCGATATTGAGTTTTTGTACTGGCTTATTTTGCTTAGCATCGGCCGGTACCGCCAGTTTTCAGAATATTTGCCGATATTGGAAATTTAAAAAAATAAAGGGTTTTTTTTTCAAAAAGTCAAAAATTTAAACTCCCATGCCTGCTACTATTCTTTTTTGTTCTGTCTTTATTTTATCTCTCACTCTCTCTCTCTCTCTCTCTCTTCTTCAACATTACCACCACTCTCTCTTCGACCATTCAGTGACTACCATTGCACCCCAACAATAGGCCGACGCCACCAGACCATCACAATAACAAAGTCTCTCTGAAATCGCCAGATCTAAAATAAATCCAAATCCAAACCTGACCCAACCTGACATTGAATTGGTTTTTAATTTTTTGGGTGTATTTTTTGTTTTTAAATTTGAAAAATAATTTCATTGTATTTGGTTATTTATGTATGTTTTGTGATGATAATTGTTGGAAATTATTAGAAAGAAAATTGTTGGAAATTATTGAAAATAAAAATTATTTATGTATGTTTTGTAAGAGCTAAATTGAAGTTATTGGAAATTGTTAGAATTTAGAAGTGAAAATTGTTGAAAATGCAAATTATTTATGTATATTTCATTATTTTGTAAATTGTGAATTTGTGCTGGTTGAAATTGTTGGTTATTGAAAATAAAATTGTTAGAAATTGTTTATATATATTTTATGATGTTTGAAATTTTGAATTGAAAATGTTCAAAATTATTGTAAATGGAATTGTTGGAAATTATTGGGAATAGAAAATGTTGGAAATAAAAATTGTTTATGTATATTTTGTAATGGTTGAATTGAAATTGTTGGAAAATAATAGAAATGAAATTGTTGGAATTTAGAAATGGAAATTGTTGAAAATGCAAATTGTTTACGTATATTTCATTATTTTGTGAATTGTGAATTTGTGATAGTTGAAATTGTTGGTTGTTGGATATTTGGAAATGGTAATTGTTTACGTATGTTTTGTGATGTTTGAACTTTGAATTGAAATTGTCCAAATTGTTGGAAATGAAAATTGTTTATGTATTTTTGTAATGGGTTGAATTGTAATTGTTGGAATTTGAAAATGGAATTATTTATGTATCTTTTGTGATGTTTCAAATTTTGAATTGAAATTGGAGAAAGTTGGAAACATAAACTACCATTTATTTCCATCTAATCAATACGTAAAATATGTTGAATTATTTGGTAATATATATGTGTAGGCTATCATAAATATTTATAATAGATAATGTGTGAAACTAGTGATGTATATGTGTCCAAAAGGAACTTTTTTTCCAAATTATGAGCATTTTGTAGGCTAATCTCCAACTACTTATACAAAGAATTATTAATGTCCTTTAAAAATCCTAGAGGCAACTTATATATTTAAGAATCAAATATAGAATGGTGGGTATAATATTATGGTTTGCTAGAAATGAAAAGAAGATTAAAAGGTTTGAATAAGAAAAAAAATTAAACAAAGTTTTATCCTTCAACTTGATCCTCATGTTGGAGTTATATCCTTCAACTTGATCATCATGTTATGAATAGATGTGTATGAACAATTGTATATGATATGTCATTTTATTATTTGGTGATTATATAAATCATATCCTTTAACTTGATCCCTATGTTTGAAACTTTGAATTGAAATTGTTTGCAATTATTGAAAATAGAAATTGTTTATGTACATTTTGTGATTGGTGGAAATGGAAATTATTTATGTATGATTTATGTAATTATGTATGTTGAATAATTGAATTCTTAGTTTTTGACTTATGGTAAATTGTGTTAGATGAAATTGAATTGTGCATGATGTAATTATACACAATGAGTTATATTATATAAGATGGACATGAGTATTATGTGATGAAATTATGTGTTCTTTATTTTGATATATGCATTCATTTACTTTTACAGATAAATGAAAAGAAGTTCAAGTACTCCTGATTAAACTACTTCAAGAAGATATAATGATTTAGCTTGGGCTTTTGCTGTGTTGGTTCCTAGTATAAGGAACCATACTATTTGCTTATTTTGTAACAAACATTTGAAGGTGGAGGAATAACCCGATTAAACAAATATTTAGCTGAGTTTAAAGGAGATGTGAAACCCTATAAAAAAGTAAGTCATGATGTGAAGTGAAAGATAAAAACTTTGCTTAAAGAATATAAATATGAAAAAGATAGAAAGGAAAGGCTGAATTTTGAAATTGGTAGTGGAAGTTCGTTTGTTGGTTTTCGTGGTGATTGTGGAAATGTTGAAGGTGGTAGTGGTAGTGGTAGTGTTAGTGTTCCATCCCAGGCCTAGTAAGAAGTGAATGTTATACCTGGACCTGATGTTAGAAAAAGAAGAAAGCAAGTAACTAGTTTGTTTGCATCAGGAACAACTCCTGAAGCCTAACCTTCAATTCATAGTGTAATGTAATCAAAAGATGCGACTTACAATGTCAATATGATTGTATCTAGATGGTGGTATGCTATAGGTTCATTATTCAATGCCTCCCAGTCTTACTATTATCAACCTATAGTGGATGCAATAGTCTCTTACAGTTTAGAATATAAAGCTCCTTCAATTGATGACTTAAGTGGTAACCTTTTGAGTTGCTTAGTTTCTGAAATTAAAAGTTATTTAGTAGAAAGAAGAGTGAATTGGGCTACTTTTGGGTGTCATATAGTCCGAGATACAAAAGCTCCTTCAATTGATGACTTAAGAGGTAAACTTTTGAGTTGCTCAATTTCTAAAATTAAAAGTTATTTGGTAGAAAGATGAGTGAATTGGGCTACTTTTTAGTGTTCAATCAAATATTGGACAAAGAGGAGACAAGAGTTTATTATTAATTTTTTAGTTTATCTGCAAATGGCTCAATGTTTTTGAAGTCAAGTGATGCATCTAACCTTATTAGAAATACTGATATTTTATTTGAGATATTTGATAAATTTGTGGATGAAATGGGGTTAAAAAATATTGTTTAGTTAATTATTAAAAATGATTCGCTTATAAAGTAGCAAGAATAAGGTTACATAATAGGTATAATTCTTTTATTATTGATGAGACTATGCAAAAAGCTAAAAAGATGACCAAATTCATTTATAATCGTGCATGGGTGTTGAATTTAATAAAAAAGGAATTTACTAATGGTAGGAATTTGTATCGTCTTGATATGACAATATTTGTCACAAATTTCTTCTCACTTCAATCTTTTAGTTTAATGAAGAAAGAGTTAAGACCAATATTTATAAGTGTCTAGTCAAATGTAACTCAGCATGCTAGGTCTAATACTGGATTAAATGTTTCCAGCATTATAATGGAAGTTAGAGAATTTGGTCTCAATGTCAATTTGTTATCTGAGTTTGTGACCTTTTGGTGAGGATGCTTCGCTTGGCTAATAAAAAAGAAAAGCCAATAATGAGTTTTTTAATGCCATGGAGAGGGCAAACGAAACAATCAAGGCCAATATGAAACATATGTCTTCTTTGTACACATTGTATCTTGTAATCATTATTAAGAGATAGGAAATGCAACTTTCTTTTCTGTTGTTTGCAACTGGACTGTTTTTTAATCCTAGTGTATATTTCAAACTGAATTTTACAAAAAAAAGTTGAAGTTAGTAGAGGAATGCTATTCACTATTATAGCAATTGTTGGCCATAAAATGATGCAAGATTTTTTGAGTTCATAAATGGAGCTTTATAAGTTGTTTTCTGGGGATTTTAGATTGTCGATTGTTATTTGACAAAGAGCAAAACTTTCTCTAGGTATAAGTTGTTTCCTTTTTCTTATTTGTTGAAAATTAATTATCACTTTATTTTGCTTATAACGCTACTTTTGTTATCTTACGATTTACAGTTTCTTAGTGGGATCAATTCAGAAGTGGTGTTCCAGAATTGCAAAGGTTTGCAATTCGAATTTTAAGTCAATGTGTAAGTATAATAGGTTATGAACAGAACTGGAGCACATCTGAATTAATTCATTCCAAGAAAAGGAATATATTAGAGCACAAGAGATTAAAGACTTAGTGTCCGTTCGTACAGTTTAAAGCTTCGGGAAAGATATATTATTATCATTATTAATTTTGATATAATTTGTTATAATTTTCTAATAATTAAATTATATTGTTTACTAGGACTCTTAATAGCATAAGTAGTTTAACAGATCCAACTTCTATTAATAATATCGATCTTTTGGCGGATTGGATATTTAAAGAACTGAGTTTGGTAGATGTAGATGACTTGGAAGATAATCTTGGATGAAAAAGCATTGACATGTCATTTGGTACATTGAATTTGAATGGTGATGATGATCAGGCTCTTCACAATGATGAGAAATTTGTACCAAATGATAACTGAGATCAGTGCAGTTATAACGAGTATCCTCCCTTAGACGATTGAATGAAGTTTCAAGCTTTTGTTTTTCCTCTTCTTTTAATTTTACTTATATATGTTAAATTCTATATATGTAATGTAATTGTAAATATTTTTGTTTCAAGTTTTACATCTACTTGGTTATTTCTTCATCACAAACTATTGTTGTAAATTGTAATAGTTTGAGAGTCAAAGATATTATTTGTTCTTTTTATTAGATGTTTTGATGTGATTATTATTTATTATATGATGAAATTATAATATCTTTAATACTTTGTATTGTTCTTAATTTTATGTTCCTATAATGATAATTGTCTTTTTTTCATATTAATTATGGTTATTATTTATATGTGAAATATTTGAAATTATTGTTATTTGATACTAATTGTGGTTATTATTTATTATTATGATTTTTTGAGATATAGTTGATGTAAACTTATAAAGTATGTAATACAACTATACAATATGACAATGAACTATTTTACAACTTTAAAAAATATTCAAGGACTATTTTTTTAATTTAAAAAATTATCTAAAACAGTACTCGGTATTGATCGGTATCAGTACAGTATTGTATTATAACCTAATCTAATACTAGGGCTAGTACAGTATTTGCAACATTGAGGCTTCCTCTATTATGAAAATCCTCAAAATAATCGTATCCAAAATCTCTAATTGACAGTGTTAACTACTACTATAACCTAATCTGATACTAGGGCTAGTACAGTATTTGCAACATTGAGGCTTCCTCTATTATGAAAATCCTCAAAATTATCGTATCCAAAATCTCTAATTGACAGTGTTAACTACTACAATCCCTAAATTGAAATGCCGAACGCAGCCTCAGCATTGTGAGATCATAACTTTTGTATTGCCCAACGTGTCGTGGACTTATGGTGTATTATACATTGCAATGAATTAGAGGCATAGGAGGATTTCATGGATACGCTGTGAAGACTGGTGGCTTTTTAAGGAAAATGTGGCATTTTAGAGAATGCGAGGTAAGAGTTTGATCGTATGCTCGACGACAAAAGGGTCAATTTTTACTCTAAAGTTTACGTCAATGGATAAACTTAAGATTGAGGTTTAAAAGCATATAAATAAAATCATAATATTTAGAAAACATTGAAATGTAACCCTAAAATAATGAAGAAATTGTCAGTTATATTTTTTGTAAGTTAATAATGATCTAACAATTTTTATATTATTTTATTACATATTCGGTTCTCACACTGACATTTCAGATCTGATGTGACCGTGTGAAATTAATTAACCTTAACAAATTTACTTAAGAAAATAATCTATCAACTTAACTAATCAGTAAAGTAATTAATTAACCTAACAAAAACAAAAACAATTGGATAGTTTAATAATGGACTCGTTTGTGAAAAAATTAGCCTCTTCAAGATCTGAGTGACTGATACTTGTGTAGCAATCAAGAGACTTCGAAGTCTTATTTTGGAGTTATATTTAAATGTTTTCTAATTATTAGGGTTTTATTTGTAAATTTTAAAGTTCAAGTTGTTGATTGATGTAAACCTTAGGTTAAAAATGACCCTTTTTCTTATGCCCAACAAGAATGTTATTGGCTGGAGGTTTATGATTGTGGTTTACATGTTAGACATACACTTTTTATTTTTTAAATATTAAAAATTTTATCACAATTTATTTTTAAATTTTTAAAAAGATATTTTTGTAATACATGTAGTTCTAGTATGGCATATTCTTTTCTTTTTCTTTTTTGGTTACTTAATAAAATGAGAAATTTTATTTAATTGTTATTTTGATAGTTTATAAAGCCATAGAAACTAATGTTATTTCAATTATTTTTATATATGTTAAATTTTTTGTTGATATGTAAAAACATTTTAGATAATTAATCTTAATAATTATAAAAGGCCATATTTTGTAATGTGTCCAAATAAAATTATATACTATATAGTAACTGATAAATGCCTATTTGAGTATAATTATATACTCATATTTAACAAGTTTTGCTTGATATTTAATAGTTTTATAGTATTTTTGGTACTTAATTAGCTTTAAGGGTGTTTATAAGTGATAATTGCTTTCTTAAACCAAAAGGAGAAGAATTCAAATGAAATTGTGAAATGAAATGAAGATTTGAAGCAATTTGGACCCATACGATCATGTATAGTGACTGTGTAAGTCTCTGTAAACGTGTGGAGATTGAACAATTTTGGTTATGGTTGTGTGGAGTTACATGGCTTTGTATATCACTTGTAAGTCTCTGTACTGTACTCGTGTGAAATCGTGAATTCAGTTATTTTTAGAGATATACAGTCACATACACGCTTGTATAAGTTGATTGTGTGTAACTTAAAAATCTTAGTTTTTACTATAAAAGGAAGTGAACCGAACCAAAAGACTTTTATTAATATTAAACAAAACCAAAAGAGACTTTTATTAATATAAAAAATGAATTTAGAAAATTCTTTTGTATTTCTAGAACCCATTTTATCTTTTTTTTTTCAAAATATGTGGTATAAAACTCAACTAAAATGAAAGAACCAAGTTTTTAAGTAACTTTGAGTCATAATACACATATAAAGGCAAGATTTCTAATCAAAGGATGACGAAAATATGAAGATAACATCAAGATATCCGATAGAGAGCTTCATCCAATCCAAACTTGCAAGAAGATTTATTAGAAAAAAAGGAAGATTCAAAATTATGATTTCTTTGTTTTCTTTTTTTTGCATATTTGTCATTGATTTTACTTTCTATAGATAGGAACTAAACTTGTTTAGTTTCTAGGTATAATGAACTCTAAGTCGTGATAACAATATAAGTTGATCTTTTATCTAATGTAATTTTATTGATTGATTTATTATGATTCACTTTTTTTAAATTATTGTTCTAATATATTTGGAACATTAGTGTGTGATTTAATTCATATGATTGCAATTGAGAAATCCTCTTGTATGAATAGGTCTACCATAATTGAAAGGAGTTATATGTAAACCCAAAGATAAGTAGACATAAATTCTCTAAATTATGGTCACACCTAATAGCAGAATTCAAAAATCGATTATGCAATCCTAGGGGTTTTAATTAGAAAGATTTATGATAATCAACTGATGGATTTGTTGTTAATAGTCTTAAAAAAGATATTAAGATAATATAAGAATTTTCACGATCTAAATATCAATAGTATAATTGCATGATAAAGGGTTAATAATTAAGGGTTCTTATAGGATTCATTACCTAGACACTATTATTTGATATTGATTCTTCTTAATATTTTCCTCGTTCTGGGTTCAGTATGTTTTAATTATTGGTTTATTTGTTTAGTTAAAATTTTAATTAAAATCCACAATGTTATCCAAAGGTTAGAAAATTAAAAGCATAATTACTAGAACTTACAGTCCTCGTAGAATTGACCCATACTTGTTTGTGCTAGCTACTACTATGCTGTGTATTTGTGGCTTTTAACATTGATAAACAATTAATCAAGTTTTTGAAAAAAATTGGGATCTTATGTGTGTAAATAATATGCAATTTTCATTCAAAGTAACTATCTGAATGATTATTAAACATATGACTTATAAACGCAAGTGTATTTTAACTTTCATCTTTTTTATATGCTAATTCAAATGAATAATCACTAATAAAATAAAGTATTTATGGATAGATTTTAAATAATTCAGAATATCAGTTAATAAGATTTATTAAATAATAAGCTTAAGAAGGTGGGACCTGGCCTCGTATTGGTCATTTGCATCTCTTTAATGGCTATTAATCAACAACTAGAGAACCAATATTTATCATCAAGCTTAGTCTGATGTAGGTTAAAATGACCATAGTCTCGAGAAAATAGATCTATAAAGCACAAAATACGTTAGGAGTTACAGGGTTGTTTCTGTTGACATGAACATGAAAAATAAATAGAAATTTAGATAGATAGTAAAAGAACTATGAGTAAAAGTTTAGGATATCTTTTTTATCATTTGAAATTTATTCATAATTATTTTGTTATACCTTTTACAAGAATTGAAAATTTTTTATTTATTAAATGTCATTAAATGACAAGTTTATGGTTAAAAGTTTCGTGAATAATTGTTGTTTAGAATTTTCCATTTTCATTTGATATAACTAATAAGCCACTCATATTTATATTGAGTGTCTTGCCCTATTTAGAGGTAAAAGTTGGTGATCTTGAATATTCCCACTAATTGCTGGAATGATAAACAAGTGAAGTCAAAACACGTATTAGGATAAAGATAAAGAATCTCTCATAAAGAGATTCATGTTGTTCTCATATATCTTTTATCATTTTTTTCTTATATTTAGCCTAAATGTTTTAATGTGTAGTACTCATCTTTTAAGGATTTATCCTAAGTAATTTATTTATTTACTTTGTTTTAATATTTTATTTTATTTTATTTTTCCTTCAAGTGGGTCATTCGAAAACAATCTCTTTACTAGTTAGGGGTAAAGATACATACTAGACCTTCCTAGACACCATATATCAACAAAATTTTTACTGAATTGTTATTGTTATTATAGATACAATCGTACAACACATTTGTATATTTGACTTGCATGATCATGTGAGAAGGACGTGTAAGAGATTATAATCATGTAAGATCAAACATGCTTGTGTCCCTATCATACACAACCTTGTATGAAGATTGTGTAAGTAACTACAAATGTGTACGAGTGGGTGGCAAGAGATGAGTACATGGAAAAAGTTGAAGACATACATAGTCATGTAGAAACACATACACCCATGTCCTAGGTATACATGACTGTGTAAGTGGACCGTGTAACTAACTAAAACCTTATATATCCTCAGTTTTTAGAAATTTGGTTAGGATATAGATCCTAATTTTAGATAAAAGGAGAAACAATGGGGTTCATCGAAATGGGTGAAAAGAATACCAAAAAAGGAAAAAAAGAGAGAGTGAGAGTGAGAGTGAGAGTTAGAGTGAGAAGGAGACTGAGCTAATAAGTCTTTCTCATTTTGTAATTGGCAATTTTAGCAATTTTAGGATCAGATTGGGAGTATTGTTAATTTGAAGTATTAACTTGTACTCAACAATTAAAATTATTGAGATTACTTGTAAATGTTTTGTGGTATAGTTTTGAGCACGAGCTAAAAACTCAAAATCTTTAAACTCCTGTAAGCTCCTATTTAAATTAATTGATTTTCTTGTTAGTTTGGCATATAAGTTTTTCCTATATAATAAAAGGTTTTTCAAGTGTATCTTACGTTCAATTTATTTTCTTATCATATATAGTGTTTGGTTATTTACTTTTAGGATTGGGTCTCTTGAGAAAAATTGATTGTTCTTAATTGACAATGTGGGAGTTGTGATTGAAGCCCAACAAAATGGTATCTGAGTCATTAGTTATAAAGGGTGGAAACAATTTTATGATCAAATTGACATCTACAAACTACTTTATTAGGAGACCCATGATGAAGGACCTTTTGTATTGTAAAGATCTTTTTTACCTTATCAATGTGGATAGAAGTGTGAAGCATGATGTTCCTTTTAAACTAGAAAAATGATAGTAAAGAATGCGAAAAGATGAAGCAAAAAACTCTAAGTACTATTTGACAGTAGATTGACATTAGCATATTTAACCACGTGTCCCAATAAACTGATTCATCTGTGTTATGGAAGAATCTAAAATTCTTTACAAAAGGAAGACTACCTACAACAAGGCCTTTTTGATTAAGAGGCTTGTGAATTTGAAACTGAAATCTAGAAAATTTGTGTCAAAACACCTTAGTGATTTCTAGGACATTATTAATAAGTTGATTCCTATAAAGGTCATTCTTGATGATAAGCTCCAAACCTTATTCATGTTGAGTTTATTACTAGATAGTTAGGAGATATTGGTAGTTACCATCAGTAACTCAGACCTAGAAGGTGTGTTCTCCTTAGATGTAATCAAAGAGAATATGTTTAATGAAGAGATTAGAAGAAAAGAGATGGGAGTTGATAATGTGTAGGCTTTTATTGTAGAAAGCAAGGAAGAAGCAAGAATAGAGATCCCAAAAGGCATGGTAAGTTTAAGAATCGATTGAAGTCCAGAGGTGATAGATTAAAACTTGCCATTATTGCTCTAAACCTAGTCATATTAAAAGGTTTTGCTATAAGTAAAAGAGGGATTAGAAAAAGCAAGGTCATAAAAAAGAGAAAGACGATGACAATATAGGCTAAATGCCCAAATTTGGGCTAAACTTTTTTGGGTTTGATCAAATTAGGGGTAAATATTTTAACCTACTCAATTAAGGTCTAAATGTTATCTAGTCTACTTAATGTTAGGCTATTTTGAATGGAACTATGACAGTGTCATACAAGCACCGTTAAGTCGATTTAGGGAGGCCGGATGGATTTCAAATGCCATGTAAAAAGCGCATGTGGATTTTCAAAAAAGAGAAGAAAAAATTTATATTTTTACTCAGAACCCTAAATTCCCAAATATTCACCCTCTTTCTGTTGGAAACTTAGCAAAAAAGGTTCTCTGATTTGGTGTCTTGCCTTCTTCACACACGACTGATCACTCTAATGTCTCTTGCTAATCCACTTTCCAGTCCTTTGGTGCAAATGTTTTCTTCACCAATCACCTAGATGTGCATTTTCAACTAAAGCCCTCATCTTTGGTGGTTAGCCTTCTTTTTTGCTTCTTTGCTTCACGTTTCTTTATTCTTCTTTTTTGCATGTTCATATAACATTGAGTTTTACTTACAGGTTCATCTCACGAAAGATGTTTGACTATGAAGTCATTTCCATTTTTGATTCATGAGGCATCTGTTTTATACTTGTGTTTATTTTATTTTTTTTCTTCATTTTTTGGTTCAATGTATTGTCTGGCATTTTTTTTTGATGGAATTGTATTGATTTTGAGTGACAGCTCGACAAAAATGCTCTTGAACTCCATGGCCAAGGGTTTTCTACTCCAAATAGTAAAGTTATTAAAGTTCGTAAAAGTCAAGGTGAGAAATTATGTTATTATTCCTAATCTTCTTGCTGACTCCCATTATGGATTCTTACAAAACTCAAAATGACCATTAATGTAACGGAAGTTGTAAAACTTGGGAACTTGTGTTAGAATATTGATATTTTAGATTAAAAAATGGCAAGAATTCTTATAGCTGATGATCTTTGTGTTAGCCTCAATGTCTTTTATGGTCTTCCTTTTGATGAAACAGAATAGTTTCCTTTTTGGTCATGCCTCATTTCAATTATAGGTGCCAATCACTTTATCAATAAGAATTGCATCACTACGTGGAATATTACGGTTACACAGAATGGTTACATAGAATATACAAGATGATTCCATGGAAACTTGAACATAGAGAATGTCATTTACTATTGTTGTTTGTAGAAAAAAAATTGTTAGATGCAAAGTTTAAAAGCCACACCCCATTGTTTAATATACAACATTAATAACCGAAATCAATGTCAAGACTTGAAATTTACATTATACATGATAGTTGTAAGAATTTTTCAACTAACAATGACGTAGAGGTACTGACTCATATATTATAGTGGTAGTGTATAGAGAAAACCATGACTATGGCTTGCCAAATTCTATGATGAGTTTATTCATTCTTCCTCCTTGTGGAATTTTACTTTTTTGTTTGTGTATGATCAAAAAACTTTTATCTATACTGATTCTCATAATACAGAAAAATAAAACAAAAAACTTATATGATCAAGATGAGAGGCCTCGTCTGTAAAATACATTAGTTCCTACACCTTAGGAGTGAAGATAACTCTTTTTTCAAGGCGTAAGTACAATTTTTCTTTTGAACTCACCAAAAGTTGACACAAATTTCAGAAAGCAAAGAAAACAAAAGCCTCTCTTTACTTAAGTTTCTGCTTAAGTGATTAGTGTAGAACTTTAAAATGTCATGAACATTGAATACCTGTCTGTAGAAAGACTTTTAACTATGTAAAGATGTTTGTAACAAAAACTAATCATTCTTAGAGTTCTCCAATCTTATATCTGGTGTGTTCAATGTATACAATAGCTAAAATGCTTTAATTCTCCTAGTATTCCAACTACAGAATTAGTACTACAACATGATTTTGTTTGACTTCCTATACTTCCAGAACACATATTTCACTAATATTCCTCATTTTGGTGAAGCAAATCAAAATTGATCAATCAATGGGCTTTAACCAACTCAATATCATATAGTGGTATATTCTTCGTGCCATCTCCTTCATTTCTATAACTGCGTCACCTTACATTGTATATGAACAAATGGACTGACCCCTAGAAGAAAGAAATGAAGATAAACTGCATTTTCTGTATAATTCTCTTAGAGGTAAGGAATATAAACCCCATCAATGGTGGAACAAGAAGTTGTCTTTTTTCACTAACTTGCACACCTGAAAATCATACAACAAATTCAACATATGAATAAGATCTTTTCCCTATAGTAACTAATAGTCAAGAGCAATAAGGACTCCTAAGGTTGATATCATAAATGCCAACATTCCATACATCCGAAACTTCATTCCCTCCTGAAGGAAAGAATGCACGCAAGTCAAATGAGGATCAAAGCAGGATATATGTGAATATTCTCATATTTTCCAAATCAAGATCTCATTCAGTAGACAGTACCTAGGTAAAATTTTAAAGGAGTTCCATCAATATTTGAGTCAAAAACCTCTCCACTATTCAATTTTCTAGTGTAACGAATGCTGCTTACCTGAAAGTAGATAGAAGTTAATTCAGCCAATAAACATTGGATGGAAATTGTCACGAAGAATTCTAAACATCAATACTAATCAATACTTTAACATAGAGGCCAGCTTGATTAAAGCCTAAGTTGAGCAATGGAACTATAGCTCTCTAACTATAAGCATTGAGGTGTAAATATTTTTTAGCCTACCTCATTTGTATGGAAAGGAATTAATGGTTTCTTGGAAATATGATAATCACAAATATGTTGCCAAAGCGATCATATTCAAGTTAGTAGGAAAAGTCTTAGAGAAATTTAACAACCTATCAAGGATATTTTTTTTCCCGAGATAACGATTTAAATCTTAGGCCATAATTCCTTGTAAGAAAGACATACAACACTTTATCATTACTTGGAGGGCATTTTCATAGTGAAAGGAAACATCTTTAGCAAAAGATTGCTTAAAACTCATCTTCTTCCTCTTCAGCTATGTGCTTTGCAATGCTCCTACTACAATCTCTCCCTCCTTTTTGCAGACTTTCCTTCTCCTTTCGGGAATTTGGAGGAAACCTAAGTGCACGTACAACCTCGTTGCATGTTAAGGTGGAAGACAATTCATGGGTTAAAGGCAATCTGTAGTTTGTTTGTGAAATATATGTCCTTTTTCTCCTTAGATACCATTCATCTGTGGTTCAATATGTTCACAAACAAACATCCTAAGATAGAACAACTTTAATATATTAAAACATTCAGAATATTAATATAGCATAAATAAACAATGTCAACATCCAAAAAGCAACTTTAAACCTACAATTTAAGAAAAAGGAAAAATGTCAATGTTAAGAAGCAAATGTATGCCTCCAAGAATTTGTTTAAGATTAAGTGTTGAAGAAAAATTTTGGTATGGAAATTTAATGTTAAAAAAGTTGGTTTTCAGTACAATTCATAAGTATTTATACATTCAACACCTTATTGCTATGAATGGGTCTTGATCACCACATAGATACACTATCACTTCATAAGCATAAGTATGTTGCATATAAGAGATTATATTTTCTTATGGTTAAAAAGTGAAAACTTACCTAATGGTTTAAGTGAGCTTCAAACCATGGTGCCTTTGATCTCAGCTTCTCTAGCCTGATCATACAAATTATAATGCAGATAATTGCGAAGCCACAGGTTAAGAAGTTTTTCTTGCACTAAAAAGTTATTCTGATTATGAGATTTCAACAACAATTCAAGAATAAAGTTTATAACTAAATAAGTACTTGGCCTAGCTCAATATGACACAATGTTGCAATTCGGTGAAGACGAAGGAGGTTACTATTGATGAAATAATTTTAAGAATTATATTAAAAATTAAGGACAACAAGCAAGGTATCAAAACATGCTTGCGCTTCTCTATAAGGTTTAAATTCTTAGTAGCACATAATAAAAGAAATAAGTAAAAATCCTTCCACTCAAACAAGAACATTCTTCTATCATATATGACAAATGTTAAATTCAAAGGAATGTAAGGAAATCAACCCTCTAATCTTAGTAAGATCCCAAGTGATTTTATAGCTAAAAGAGTAATGAAATAGAGCTTTGATGCAAGAACGTCAACAGTTATCCTATTCATGGTTTTCAAAAGTTAAAATGCGGATCAACGAGAGGGATTGAAGTGATTGAAAATGATGATGAGTGGAAAGGCAAGACGTTGGATGAAAAACCCCTTTTGCTAAATTTCCGAAAGAAAGAGGGTGAATATTTGGGGATTTAGGTTTTGGGTAAAAATGTAAAATATTTTTCTTTTTTCTAAAAATCCATGGGTGTTTTTTGCGTGGCATCTGAAATCCACCTAGCCTCTTCAAATTGACTTAACGGTGCATGCATGACACTACTAGATTTCTGTCCAAAATAGCTTAAAATGGAACAGACTCGATAACATTTAGACCTTAATTGAGTAGAATAGAATGTTTGGCACTAAATTGATCAAACCTAAAAAATTTTGGCTCAAATTTGGGTATTTAGCCTAAAAATACAACTATAACAACTTCAAGCACAAATGATGAAGTTTCATTGATCTATACAACCGGTGAAAGCCTCCATATCAGCGATTCGAGTTTCGAGTAATTTGTTGATATAGGGGCCTCCTATCACTATGTTCCAAAGAGGGAGTAATTCTCTAATTATAGGAGCAATAATTTTGGAAATGTAAAGACGGGTAATCAAAGTTCCACCAATATTTTCAATATGGGTGATGTTCTGTTGGATCGCCTATGGCCCGGGTATTCATAATATGTAGTGGAATGGATCATACTACACAACAAGAAGTATAACCGAAAATTATAATACGTACGAAATTACCTCTTGACTCGGATTGGTATTTGTTTCTTTTTCAAATTTTTAGACGTTGCAGTGAGCGAACATCCTCTACCTGTATCCACACGAGGATGAACGATCTGGGCAGCGACTAATGTATGCTAGAACGTTCTAAAACCCTTTTTGAACATCGGATAATTTTTCTCTCGGAAGAAGAACGAACAACTAAGTCTAGGTGGCTAGGGTTTTCGTCCCTCATCTAATGAGACATAAGTTTCTCTATTTATAGAGAAAACCTAATCCCTATTCCTATTAGGAATAAGAACATGATAATCCTAAACTCATTAGAATTATTGAAGCCCAATAAGTTTCAGCCCATATTATATCTCATATAATAAAAGCCTGACAACTTAATTCAATCTAGCCCAATAAATATATCCACATATATTTATTCAATGCTTAATAAATTAGGCCTAAGAGAATAAGCCTAGATCACATCACTCTCTGTGTGTGACCCTATAGGCTCATTTGATGTTGGCAATGGGCTTGATCACACTTTAAGGCCCATAAGTCATAAGAGGCCTCTATCAAGACATTATGACTACCCAAATCAAATGAGGATCGGTAATCCGATTTAACCTGTTACCATGGTTATAAACTCAGTCCCTTTGTAACACGATATCAAGATTACTTACAAGGCATGGTACATGTCAACCTTTGATTCATCATAGTTTCTTGATCCCTAAGTTGACTGATTATAACAAATGACATTGATGACTCCTCATCAATTCATTTAAGCACGGCCATGCATTTCTTCAGTCACACTTGTCAAGAGGCCCAAATGATATCTCTCTCATTTAAGAGAGGTACAAA
>JANIJH010000223.1:55790794-55810056 GCA_024520975.1 Erythroxylum areolatum | reverse complement strand
CATGAATTGAGTGAACCATCGATGATGGTTCCTCACTGAGTTCGCAAAACTCACCCAAAATTTGCAATTATTTTTCAAGACCTAGAAGAATACCCCGTTAGGCAACGGGCGTATAGCAACTGCATGCGAGTGAGAAAAGAGGTCGGGATCAGTTCACGTCTGCATTAGAGTTTAATAAAAATTGTACTTTTTGAATTTTTGTACAAATGAATAGGTCATGTTGTATAGTCAACAAACTGAATAAAATAGTATTTACAAAAGGGCCTCCGTGGTCATTGAACTCACCGACGATTATTTATGTAAATTGTTTTCCGTATAATATATAAAGTGTGTGTATGTTTCAAAAAAAATCTATACTGAGTTTTGACTGAGTGATGTAGCACGCCACCCTCATAGGACACGGACTCGGATATCACCATCGATGTCGGGTTCGGGTCATGCGGGAGTGGGGTGTTACATTGGTTAAGATCCATAATTGAGGAACAATGCTTATAGTTAAGAAGATTCACATAGATAACGATGATGCTGATATATTAACAAAGATGGTTCCAAGAAGCAAGCATAAGCTTTGTAGTAAGCTCACCAGGATGACTCTTAAATAATCATTGAAGTGATTCTAGTCTCCTTTAAAATAAGCTGAAGAGGAAGATTATTGAGTATCCAGCCCTACTTATAGGCAAAAGTGAGTTTCAGTTATCTTAACAAATCGTTGCAATGATGAATAAGTGAAGCCAAGATAAATAAAAGTTAATTTGAAGCCATTCTTGAGAGACACGATTGTGTAGAGTACAACACACTCATTTCCTTGACTTACACCGCCATATGCAAAGGTCATGTAAAAGAAATGTGAATGTTTAAGATCAGACATACTTGTTTCCCTCTCATATAGGGTTATGCGTAAATATCGTGTAGGTAACTACTAACGTGTAGGAGTGGATGAAAAGAGTCAAACACATACACGGTCTTGCGAAAACATACACGTCTATGTCTTAAGTATACATGACCGTGTAAGTGGACTGTATGACTAACTGAGACTGTATATATCTATAAGGGATAAAGTCACCTAAACTACTGTGTAAGTGATTGTGTGTAATTTTAAAACCCTATTTTTTAGTATAAAAGTGAAAATGATGTGTTCATCGAGACAAGTGAAAAGAACATTGAAAAAGGAAAAGAAAGAGAGTGAGTGTGAGCTAACAAATCCTTTTTTTAATTCTATAAATGGTAGTTATTTTAGTGTTTGTTTCAGGATTAAATTGATAGTTTTGTTGATTTAGGGTATCAAATTGTACTCAATACTGAAATTTAGTGGGATTACTCGAGTTTATTTTATGGTGTCGTTTTAAGCAAAGGCCAATAACTTGAAAATTTTCAACTCCTATAAATTTTTATTTGAATTAGTAAATTTATTTTTCGATTTAGTTCGTAGTTTTTTAATCTATATTGGAAGATTTTCTATGCATATCTGATGTTTGATTAATTTCCTTATTGTATATATTGTTTGTTTTTGTGATTGAATCTCTTAAAACTAATTAATTGTTAATGATTGATGTTGGGAAAATTGTGTTTTGAACATGATTGATGTTGTGAAAGTTATGATTGAAGCCATTAGAAAATATTAGAGAATCTTTAACCACTCATGTTAAGGCTTTATTTTCTGGTAAACCAAGCATTAATTCCTTAAAGCCTCTAAGTTGTGACTATTAGCAAACAATAAGGCCTTTATAAGGAGGATATGGATGATAATGGGTTGGGTCAGGCTCGGACCCTCCCAGGACCTGCCTGACTCAGAGTTGCTCGACCTAGCACCTTTTTTCCATTCCTAGAGGAGGATGTATAGGTTTATGCGGGAAGATTGTCCCATTGCTTATGTTATGGAAAAGAAAAAAGTTTTTAGATATTATAAGTAGTTTAGTTGTTATTTTTATAAAATAAAAATTTTTATTTAATAAAATTAACTATGATTTTTATTTTATAAAATAGATAAATAAGATAAAATTCTATGATTGTTAAACAGTTCTAATCAAGGCTTCATTTACCCACAAATACTAAAAGCCTCGATTAACTCGTAGAATCTAGGATCATG
Source organism: Erythroxylum areolatum (assembly GCA_024520975.1). Taxonomy (NCBI): domain Eukaryota; kingdom Viridiplantae; phylum Streptophyta; class Magnoliopsida; order Malpighiales; family Erythroxylaceae; genus Erythroxylum; species Erythroxylum areolatum. Next base: position 55,807,970 of record JANIJH010000223.1, on the reverse strand, counting down.
CAACTAAAACCAAAGAGTTAGTAAACCTCGTCTTACAAATTGAACACTAAAGTAAAGCAAGAAATATGAATGAAATTCAATTTTAGGTTTTCAATGGAGATGACGTCCTGTTTAATATTGAAAAACATAAATACATTCTGTGACATCCTTGTTTTCTCTTCTAGACAAGAACCTGAAAAACAAGGGACTAAAGAGAAATGGAAATGAAAAGAGGACTCAGCCAATATATGTAGGTATTCAAGTGCCACATATTTTAGAGAAAAAAATCTTTATATACTGATCTAATATCAAGTGAATAAACAAACTACAAAATCAGTCCAAATCTTCTATCTAATATAACCCTGTCTTATTCTGTTTAAATATGAAACGTCATCGTTATTCTCAAATTTTACACTCTCTGTTAGTCTTCCGAAATGTCTAGCTTATAAGTTAAGCTGACTAGCCGATGTACTTTGTCATCTTCTTCTTATCACTCCAAAAATTTAAGAATACTCTGTCATCTTCTTCGTATCAGAAATCCCCCTCTTTGCTTCACCTCCTTCTTACTTCTGTAAATTTATCACAGAATTAGGGAGAAGGATAGAGCATGAATAACAATGAAGCATTTGCAGACGTCCTGTGTAATTTTCTTTGTAACAATACAAAAGTTGCCCCTTACCAAAATAATTTTTATATTTATTTATTTGTGCACTAACGAATTAAAATGAAAATTAACAAATTACAAAAATACAATACAAATAAGAGGAACATAATGATGATGATTTTAATTAATAATTGTTTGTCATTTCCAAAGCAATGTTTAGCTAAGATTTCTCGCCATTTAAGTTGTTTGTTTCAGCACTTCTTCGTTATGATTTTTCATATCTTTGAATTTTTTCCTTCTCACAAAGCAAATTAACTTTGTTGGTACAGAAGTAGAAGATCATAGTTGGTGAAGAAAGATAATATTTTCTTGAATTTAATTTGCTGGTAAAGAAGTAGAAGATCATAGTAGGGGAAGAAAGATAATATTTTGACAAATTTCAATTATCTTCTCAAGTAAGTTTTGTTTATTTCTTTCTTACTTGTTTTTATTATTCCCCCTTTTGTTTCTCTCTCTCTGTCTATGTATGTATCTCTATCTTTAAGCAATTCTTGAGACCATTCCCTCTCTCTGTATCTCTATCTCTAATTAATTCTTAAAGAGAATACATCATTTTTATCTCTAAATAATTCTTGAGGAGAATACATCATTTTATTTACATTTAATGTGGAGAGATATCAGGTAATTTAGTCGTTACCTCTTCTGGTGGTTGTTAAACTGAATTTGTTATTTATGATTTACTTATAGTTAGGTTTTGAAGCTATTTGGAATTCCTAACTTTTTTTTTGTTTATAGTTTTTGTTTATACATATACATGAGTGATAATTAATGTTTATTGCAAAGTTTGATTAAGTTAATATTGACTTCTGGTTAAGAACTTCTAAAACATATTATTCATTTTATGGGAAGAATTTACCATGAAACATTTAATTTTACAATCACTTTTTCTATTTTAGGAATTATAGGAATTAAATAAGGTATGTATGGCAAATTAAATACCTCCCAGTATTTTCTAAACACTCCTTTTTTGTTGTGCTAATAATTTTATCTAAAAATGGTACTTCATTTGTGAATTTGATAGGTGTATAAATGGAAAGTAGATATACTCCATACCGTTGATTAGATTATGAAATTGAGAAAGAGCAGTATAAGAATGATATTGGAATTGGCAATAAGAGTAGTAATATGAATTCAACTGAGTTGGTTGGCATTGAGACTCCAAATATGAATTCAACTGATTTGGCTACCAATGAGACTCGTAATATGAATCCAAATAATTTGGTGAATTCACATTCTAAAGAGTACATTTACAAAGTTCACTCAGCTGTTGCAAGAGAGTTAATACCAAAACTTGGCATGGAGTTTGAGACAGAAGAGTAAGCTTATCAATTTTATTTAATTTATGCTAAACATGTGGGCTTTGGAATAAGTAGAAGCAAAAGTCACAAAGACAAATCTGATAATTGATTTGCAGGCTTTTTTATTATAGTGTTGAAGGTAAAAGAGATGTGTACGTAAGAGCTCCACGTTCAGAAACAAGATTTGATTGTGAGGTAAGAATGAAAGTTAATAGTGTGAAAACTAGAAAATTTCAAGTGATTCAATTTGTTGAGGATCACAATCAGTACCTTTCATGTCCTAACAAAACACATTTACATAAAAGTCACAGAAAGATATCTTTAGCTACAACAATATAAATTGAAATGACTAATGATGTGGGAATTCCACCAAAAGCATCCCATGATCTTACGATGAGAAGAGCAGGTGGGTGAAACAATATTGGCTTTATTCCGGAGGATTACAGGAATGATTTAAGATCTAAAAGAATAAGAGACATGAAAAAGGGAGACAAAGGTGGCGTCTTAGACTATTTATATAAAATGCAGGTTGAAGATTCTAATTTCTTTTATGCCATTCAAGTGGATGAAGATGATTTGATAACTAATATATTTTGGTTAGTACTTTCGTGATGTTGTTTTGCTTTGATACTACTTACAAGAAGGAGGGTAGTCCACTTGCTTTGTTTGTTGGTGTGAACTATCATAAGCAAACAACATTTTTTAGTATTGTACTCCTATGATGAGACTGCTTTTACATTTGAGTGGTTGTTCGACACATTTGGTAAAGCTATGTCTTAAAAAAAGCCTACAACTGTTCTTACTGATCAGGATGCGGTGATGACAAAGGCATTAGCTTCAAGATGGCCTGAAACTCATCATCGACTGTGTATCTAGAACATTTATCAAAATGCTGCAATCCATTTGAGTAGTGTGTTTTCTCAGTTTAAAGACTTTTCACAAGATTTCAGCTCGTGCATATATGATTATGAAGAAGAATACGATTTTTCCAATGCATGGAACAAGATGCTACAAAAATATGAACTTGTAGATAATGATTGGTTTAAAAGGATGTTTCATATAAAGGAAAATTGGGCTTTGGTTTATAGACGACAAATGTTTTGTGCAGATATGACCACCACCCAATGAAGTGAGAGCTTGAATAGCATTGTAAAAAGGTACGTGAGTTATCAACATAACTTTTTACAATTTTTTAATCACTTATAGAGGCTTATTGATGATCGTCGATTTAATGAGTTAAAGGTTGATTTAGAAGTAATGTAAGCACCTCAGTAGCTGTTCAAATTTTAAAGCATACATCTACTGTCTACATGCTAGAAGTGTTTAAATGTTTTCAAGATCAATGGAATCATTCTTATTATTTAAGTTTTCTTCTTCATGGTGAAGATGGTACTGTTGCAAAATATGAGATCAGTGTTGTAGGGAAGAACTACTCTAATATGGTCACTTATGATTCATTAAATGATGAAGTTCATTTTAGTTATCAGAAGTTTGAGTTTGCTGGCATTTTATGTTCTCATGTATCAAAGGTTTTTAACTTGAAAATATTTTAAGAATAACAAGTAAGCATATTTGAAAAGATGGACACGGAAAGCAAAATCATAGTATGTTGATAATAAAAAATCCACAATAAATGAAAGCGAAATGGATCCTAAAATATTGTCGAGTATAAGGCACAAAGAATTGTGTGCATTAAGCATGCAATTGGTTACAAGAGTAACAGAGAGGAGAGATACTTGTAAAATAGTGAAAGATTAGCTTCTTAAAATGTTGAAGATGGCTAATGAGATATTGCAAGGTGAAGAAATAGTTGATGAAGAGAACTTAATATCACAAAATGAAGAGTTAACCCAATGGTCAAATTTTGAAATGAATCTGATCAATCAACCTGACATTAATTTTGTTCAAAGGAATAACATAAGAGGTGTCAAAATAAAGACAAAACCTACATCAAGTAAGAGATTGAAGGGTGGATTAGAGAATAGTTCAATGAAAAGAAAGAGTATAAAAAAATGCAAGACTTTAACAAATATGGCATATTTTGTTGGGCACCAATTTTGGAACCCCAAATCTTGCTCTGAAAATCATAAGGCTTGAGCGTGCGTATTACCTTGTAGGGTTGTTTTAATGAACCATCATTAGCCATCATCCCATATGGGTGACGTGCCCACACAAGTCAATCATCAAAAATGAACTCATGTCTCCTATTTCCGAACAGATTTTAGGAAACCTCAAATCGAAATTTCAATTTGGTTTCTTTAGAACATTTATTCCCCATTGTCTTAAGTTTCTAATAACACTAAAATCATTCAATTTAGTTCAAAAATCTAAAAGTTATAGCCCAAACATTTTCAGGCTATTTTTAGACTAAAATAGTACATTATGCTCAACTTCCAACGTGAAATTGATAGTCTTATAGACTAAATTAAAATTTGAATCCTTCAGATACTTTGTAGCTCTATGTCTCTCGTTTATTTAAAAATAAGAATTATCTCATTTGAAGCTCTACAGATCAATATATCATCAAAATACTGAAGCATATTTAGTGAAAATATCCAATTCATGCTCTTTCAACTGATATCCTTACTTTGATTCGATCAATCTTTTCGAATCAATACCAAAAGCTATAAATTTTTATAAAGAGATAAAGAAATGTGTTAGGAATCTAATGCTTCAAATCAATGTAGCTGTTCCAAAAGTCCATCCTAAACAGCATCACAAACTTCCAATGATCATATCTTTCAACTTCATTGTCCAAAAATTTCATACTTTATATCAATGGAAAGCTAGAAAGATAAGCTACAACTTTTAAGAAGACAACTTTGTCTAATTCAGCCTAGATCAATCTAGATTTTCTGCTGAAGTTAGAAATCCAATTTGACCCTTATGAAAAACTTGAAATTTGCAATGTACAACTTGGAAAGTCATGAGCATAACCATTCAACTACCAACTTTACGTCAATAGACTCCCTAATCTCTACTCATTTGACTCATCCTTTACAACTAATTTGCATCATTCATAAAAATCCTTTCTTTCTTTTTTCCATAATATCTCACTTATGTGTGTATACATATCCACAATTCATGTTCAAAGGTTATCATCTCAAGTTGATAACTTCTTCAAATATATATCAAATTCAACTTAGCATTATCCATACACAATTCATAATTCATTCACAAAAAATAAGAGTTTATAAAGTTTTAATGGCATTCAAAGCCACATTACATCATTGGTATCAAAATCTAAATTACAAAAGATACCAAACCTAATAATTCTTGAATTACATCTAAAGTCTTGCTTTTACAAAATCTAACTTAATATACAAAAACATTGCAAAAGTAGAATGATACCTCAAATCTTGGTTACTCAACCTCCTTCTCTTTACTTGAAGACGAGACAGAAAGGGGGTGAGTTTAAAAGCACGTAGGTAATAAGTTTATAACAAATAATAAGCAAAACCATTTAAAATGTTCATTGTCATAGAAAATTCTTATTAAATCATAAAACACATGGTTCTTAAATTTTCAACCAAAATTTCACAATAAAACAAATCATGTATGCATCAATCTTGTCAACATATCATAAACACATAAACACATCAGAATGGTTTGGCTTGGTCCAAAAATAGAACGTGCTACACATTTCCCATAAGGGTCCTGTGTAGTCGTGAACAGAACGGACTATCGCAATCCCACAAATTAGTTTGCGTAGTCGTGAACTTATGGGAGTTCATAAAGGAGCTTCATGCCACTAGCGGGCAAGTGGGAGAAGCCTTTAGTCAAAATGCACTTGACATACTTAAGGGACCTAACCAAACCCACATAACATGTATTTTATAACTTGTAAACATGTTGCCTAAATGACACATTTTCAAAACATGTTTTTCATGAACATGAAATATTTCATATGCACTTCCATCATCTTTTCACAATTAATCAACCAAATTCAAATTTCAAGCATATTATAATTTCTCAAATCATTCAAAAACAGCAAATGCTACAATTATAAAGCAATGAAAAATCATTTTATTTTCTTGACTAAAAAGAAAACATAATGGTTGATTATCCAATTATAAACAGGTAACCCACCTTGAATTTTCTTGCTTAAAATTTGCTAAAAAATGTCTCTCCCCTTACTCCTCTTGCATCCTTTGATTTCCTTTTATCAAAGACAAGATTCCTATTCAATATGGATTCAAATTGGAGAACCCACAAGACATATTCACAAAAATTGATCCTAGAGTTCTTAAACCCATACATTTCTTAAGCTTTATGAACCAAAACCCTTTCAAAAATTCAAAAGATTAAAATCAAACTTAACTTGAATCTTCACCAAATAGTGAGATTGTTGACTCTAATGGAAGCTCTAATCCTCCTTTTCCTTTTTCTCTTCTTGAACAACTTCAAAATCACTCTTTAAGACTAAGAAAAATCAAAACCTGGCTTTTCTTCTTTCTTTCCTCTCAAAACCGAAACTCTCTCCTTCTTTCCTTCTAATTTTCGTTTTTTGGCTTCTTCACATCCAAGCCCACCTTTTATCTTCTCCTATTTATCCTTTAAAGAGCTCAAAAAGTTCATTTTATCTTTCCTTGTAAGCTTAGGTTCTTTTAACCTTAAGTGGTCTTCCAAAAATGCCCTTCATGCATTCTTAACACCTTAACACTTTAATTCAATTAACCTATGTCATATAATCTATCTAACATTAACATAATAATAACTCCAAAAATTAAATCCATCAAAACCTCAAAATTCATTTAAATCACGCTTAACTAGAGAAAAAATATAGGGGCCAACATATTCAATTTCAACAAATATGGCATATTCAACACCCATCCCCCTTTCCAATACTTAGGTTATATTTGAGCTAATTTTACGTTTTCAAACCTTTAATTTATATACTTTATATTATGACAATTTTAAGTATTTGTTGCTTTAACTACTCTATTCAAGATTCTGAAGATAATTCCCAACATACTTGTATTATCTCCAACATGCAACATCCCATATTACGTCAAGATCAGGTTAGGTTTCAGTAATTAATAATGTCGCGTGTGTTGTTTAACTTGTTTTGGACAAAATTTTCTTTTTTTTGTTATGAAAAATAGCAAATGCAATCACTTTCTATTTTGATGGATTTTACAAGTATGGTTTACAATCATGGAGACTGTAAACCACATTCTTATGTTCTACTTCTAAAATTGTCTTTTAGGCATAATCGTTAAGTGATTTTAATTTTGTATTTATGAACCACTTGGTTATGACAAATACGAAATGCAGCTAATTGGTGTTTGTATGGATAACACAACTATGCTTTACACTCATCATCATTCTGGAACAAATTCTTAGGTATTATTTGTAATATTTTCTTTTTGCAATTTGTTATTAATGTTTGGATCTCTACTACACTAGCTTCAATGTTCTAGAGCCTATAATTTGTTTGCCATTCAAATACTATTAATTGATTTGTTAGTGATTAATACTCCACGGAACCATATAAAGATGTCTGCTGCATATGTTGGGGTTGGGGAGGTGGAACATCATTTTTTCTGAAGCTTCCATTTCTGCAACTCGAGATTGCTTGTTGCTCGAAGCTTCCCCTGTGTCATGATTGATAAGAACATAGTGATCACCTTGCCGCTTGATAACCTTCATCGACACCAAAGATTTCAAGTCGATAGTCGAGTTTCCTGAAACTAGTTACATCGGTATGGGTGTTCTCTCTGTTAGCAAGCCAAAATGTTCTACAAATTGGATCACGAATGCCCCAACAATTATTTTACTTGCATTAGATTAAGCCACCTCATGTAAATGCAGACTTAACCAATTATTGACGTTAAAGGGCCTGATATATATCATACATCACAAAATAAATAATTCAGTTTTAGAAATTGCCCCATTGCTATCCGTTCTACCGAATAGTGTAAAATTTAAAAATCGATGGAGATAACGAAGAGTAAGGTCCACGATAGCAAATGATTTAGACCAACTGGGGGCAAACACTTTCTTAGAATTGGTCAAAAATTTGTCAGGATATTCATAGAAATTAATATTTATAAAGCCAAAAATTATCTAACAAAATAACATATTACCAAGATAAAGAAATATTGCTAACATAGAGAATCCTTTTGATCGAAATAAAAATTCAATCACGATGTTATTTTCTTTTTTCCTTAATGGGGTTTTCAATTATTTTTAAGTTTGTGCTCTACTCTGAGTAAAAATTCGCTCGATTTATATTTGCATATATAGGGCAAATGCCTAGAATACCATACCTTTTTGTTACAATTCCTTACACGTCTTCCGTCAATGATTGATTATGAACCAATTTGAAATTACTCTTGTTTGTAACATTATAGTGAAGTGCCTAGAAAGAAATGATTGTTGGGAAGGTTATAGTGTAGAAAGGTGATATTTTAGTTGGTAAATTAACACCTAAAATGGCAAAACAATGTAGTTGATAGTATACTTTGGATAAGAATCAGGGGAAGTACTGCCTCATTGTTTCTACCAACTTTTCGCTCCAATTTATATTCTTTTGATAATTAAAATTTTGAATTCAAAAGAAAATTATCATACTTTTTTTAATTTTATATATTCAAATTCAATATTTATTTATATATTAAAATTCAATATTTTGCAGAAATTTTCTTTTCAATAAATTAAAGAACCTATATTAGTAATCCATTATGTATCTTTGTCTTCCTATTCATCAACACATTCTATTCTTTCTTAATCGTCCGTTAAACTTGAAGTAATATTATTCCTAGAGTACATTACTCTACTTGAATTACTCAAATCCAATATAATTTAGATTCATCAACACATTCTATTCTTTCTTAATCTTCGATTAAACTTAAAGTAATATTATTCCTATAGTACATTACTCTACTCGAATTACTCAAATCCAATATAATTTAGAAATTATATTCAATAACTGAATTCAATTCAATTTCAATGGTTAAATTCAAAAGTTTTTACAGAAAGATTTATAAAGATACTTATACAATTTGATTTCTCAACTCACTTAGTAGTCCTTCTAAAGCCCACTTCTGTCCCATACTATGAGTGAAAGGGGAAATGAAAAGAAATATAAAATTTCCTTTTGCAATTTATCAAAAGAAAGAAAAAATTGGTTCATAAAAAATTCTTCTTTATAAAAGAAATAATAAACAAACTTTCACAATAAAAAGGAAATCCAATTCTATTATTTTGATTTAGAGACATATATGACTTCAATAAAACTAAAAATAAATAATAACAAGATTTGATAAGCAAGAATCAAACAATTCATAAAATTTATGAAAAAATTGCATCTATGGAGTGGACAAATTATTCACTGACTAGGATTGAAAATCCTATATTTTACATATCCATACAATTGAGTCCTTGGGTTTTCGAAATAGTGTGTAAAAAAGTGCTTCGAATTATTGATATTTGACTAGGACCTGTTCTAAAAATAAAAAAGTCAAGAAAATTTGAATTATTTATGTAGACTACGAATAGAACAATACGTACAGTTGAACATTGACAAAATGAAAGATTTATTTGAAATTATTCATTTGGAAATTTCCTAAAAAGCTAATCATAGATTATCTCCATCGAAACAATAGGGCCATTATACTCATTACTAAACTTATTGAAAACATGAAACATAACCAAGGGTTACTTTTTTTTAGGAGAGTTTGAGTGGATCATCAGAAGAAGAATTAGACAAAAATTTAGAATACATTAAGGAAAAATTTGCTATTATATCTAAAACTTTCTCAGTCATAAGTCTAAGTTAAGTGAAAACTTTTAATTACTTTTCAGTTGTATCTATTGCAAATTCAAATTTGAGTATAAATTTATCTTTATTTTGCCGTTTATACCTAATTTATACATTCCATATCCATATATGGAGTTAGATACAATTTTATGTGATTCTGTAACCTGTAAACATAATATAAAAAAATTTCATTATGTTAGATCAATCCATATAATTGGATTAAAAACGATCCAATCTACCTTGCATATCATATAGTTTGTTGAGAATACTTCATGAGACTAGTTAGCATAGGGAACATATCGTAAATAGTTATGAAAAATTTTATATTTGGTTATTTCTCTTGGTTGAGACGTCCAACAATAACACGCAATGCACGTTGTGATGGAACTTTGGGGAGATGTGACTGGGAGAATCACATCTTGACTCTTAAGATTATCAATTTATGATAAAAGTAACTTAATCTTAAGGAGTAAAACAAAGGAAAACTAATTTATGATAAAAGTAAATTAAAGAAAGAAAAACTAATTTGTATTAGTTTCAAAAACCAATCTTGCCTAAATCCACTCTTTGACACATTTCTTAAAATTTTAAGTAAATCTCTTTTTTCAATGAGAGACTGAGGAAGAAACTTGTTGTAATTTATTTTTTCACGAGTGAAAAGTACCTCTTTTTACAATTCTAAGAAGAAGAGTAACCATACCCTTCAAAGTTATTGGTTTTGGGGTTAAACTAGTTGCTAAAAATAAAAATTGTTATTATCAATTACTATTTACTATTATTGATTGATCAATATGTGGTTGACCAATGTAGTAACTGTTGGAACATTAATATTACATTTGAGAAAGTTTGTATTGGTTGATTAATGTGGGTTACAGATGTAATAACTAGGTTGATTGTGACATATTGGTTGACCAATGCACAATCAATATTGCTACAAAGTCTTGGTACATAAATTTAACTTATATTTTTCTACCATTAACCTATATAAATCTACCAATATACCTAAAATCATTATTCTAATTTCTTTAAATGGGTAAACTTAATCTTTCTAATGCAAAATTAAGTTAAAGTAGTTCTTTAAAAGTAACAAATGTATGTTTTAATAATCTTCCTTTTCTTTAAAATCAAAAGCCTCATGTAATGAGCTAAAATATAAATATGTTTACTTATAAAAACCTTTAAATTATCAAAGAGATTAAGCAGGAATTATACATTACAATTTCGTTTATAACTTTATAACGCTTGTTTCTTGGTCTTGAGCTTTATAAATTGAAAACTCACGGCTGTGAGTTAGCTCTAATGCTGCATGGTCGTGCAACTTGCTATTTCCTCCTTCCTTCCTGAAAGAAATCTTTTCATTCATCCCATAAATAATCGTCTTAAATGTTTCATAATTTGATTTGGTCGACTTTAGGGGATCTAGATTAGTTGAGATTAGGTGAAGAGAGTCGTAGTTATTCTAGTAGGGGCGACTTCTGTATTGTTGCAAAGAAAATGGCACAAGATGTCTGCAAATGTTTCATCGTTATTCATACTTCATCCTTCTCTCTAATGCTTTGATAAATTTACAAAAGTAAGAAGGAGGTGAAACGAACAGATGGTATTCTGATATGAAGAAGATGACAGAGTATTCTTAAATTTCTAGAGTGATAAGAAGAAGATTACAAAGTACATCGGCTAATCGGCTTGGCTCATAAGCTACACATTTTGGAAGAGTAATAGAGAGTTTAAAATTTAAGAATAACGATAGTTAGACAGAATAAAACAGGGTTATATTAGACAAAGGATCTGGACTCTTGTAACATGAGTACAAATTCACACGATCCAGATATGCATTTAATGTCAATCTCCATGTTCCTGCCTAGCGACCGAAAAATACTCCCTTGCCAAATCACTTAAGTCAACAACCGAACTGAACTAATGTGTTCATGACCAAAATCGTAGATACAGTCACCCATTAAAGTGGAAGATGGATCAATTACTTGGCTGCACTAATCCTACCCTGAACCCTAAAACTTGGGGCTGATAGGAGCGTAGTTGGCATGGTGGTGGAGCAGCCATTTCCCGTTGGCGGCGTATACTCCGACACTCGCCACATCTTCACAGACTTGTCAAGACTGCCGCTGTACAAGATCCACCCCCGTTCACCAGAGCCACACTCATGGTCTCTCTCTGCAGCCAAGCACTTGACAGGCCCTGTATGGCCTGTTAACAAAGACAAGCATATGTGATCACCATTAACTCTCTTCCACACGCATATTCCCATATCAGCAGAACCGCTAAACACTATGTTACCAGCCGTAACCAAGCACAGAACAGCTAGTTTATGGCCTCTCAACGCACCTCCATGAGAGAGCTGCCTCTCTCGTTCCCAAAAATTAACAATCCCATCTGATGAACCTGCGTAGAGGATAGTAGCATCAGGATTAATTGCCAGTGAGGTAACTGCACATTCTTGCTTCAACAACGTTTGAGAAAGGTAGTGTTTTGTTCCTTTCGCCTGCACTTCTCTTCTCCAAGCCTTAACCGTGCCATCTGCTGAGCCTGTGAAGACCAAACTATCGAACCCCACCACGACAGAGTTAACCGCATCATCATGGGCAGTCACTGAATCCAGGCACTTGGAGTCTGTAACTTTCCAAACCTTGAATGTCTTGTCCCATGAAGCAGAGTAAATGAGGGCCCCATCAACGCTTAAGCTAAGACAAGAGATAGCATCCGAATGCTTAAGCCACAAAACATTCCTGTTCCGTTTAACCTCAACATAACTGCTCGGTTTTACCGAGTGTTTGATGTAATCCTTAATTTTTGGTAAGGTCCCAATACGCTTGTGACTACTCGGGTTCTTGGAAGAAGCCTTCCATACCCTTATTTTCCCATCTTGATGACCGGTAAATATTCTGTCTCCGGAGATCACTATTGCTTTAACCAAACCACTGTTGGCCTTAAACCCCGAGAACTCCTTTTGATTTTTCCAAACTCGAATGTTCTTGCTATCGGAGCCCGTGTACAGAAGATCTCCGGCCGCCGCCAACGAGTAAATATGACCCTCTTCACGTACCAGTGATCCCATAAGCACATTAGGAGAAAATTCATCGTCATCATCACTGAGAGTCTCATCATAAGAAGGGTTAGCCGAATTCATATGAGAGGACCATGGGGATTTGTTCATGGGAGAGGAACTAAAATCACTGAAGTTATGATCCCTTTCTGTAAAAGAGTGGTCATGACCAAAACTTGTGTCCATTAAAGACTGCTGTTGCCCGCTGTCTCTCACAGAGGAAACGGCATCAGAGAGAACAGGCCCGGTTTCTTCGGATATGGACCTTTTTCCTCGTTTTGATTGCATCGGCGAGTCCAAATTCTGGTTAACTTCATACAAGTTTAGAGAAAAGATGGTGTTGAGAATGGAAAAGAAGGAACAAAGAGGTTAACCAGGTTTGAAGGAAACCAAAAGCAAAGAGTAAAACAGAAAGAATATTGACGATGAAATTACAGGAGGATGATCACGCCAACCATAACAGTTCCTCAATATCTTATTACATGGACGCTGATGGTAAAGAATAGGTTTGTCAAAGATATGCCAATCATAGTTTGCCACGTTTGACCCTTTTGTCTTTTCATGCAGTCTAACCATGAGAACTTTGGAGTTGGAGGCTGAGGTGGCTTCATCTCGGACCAATAGGGCGTTTGACCAAGGTTATCGGAGTAGTTGGATTACGGAGAAGTCGGAAGGTCTATGGTGTTTCTGCTTTTGAGTTTTGGCAATAGCAGGAATTTACTTAAGAGGATTTAGCTAAAATCCTGTCCTTTTGACTTGGTCCTAAGGGACATATTTAGTTAAGAGGATTCCTTTATTTTCTTCTCTAGTCCAAGAAGAAGCATTCCCACTTCTTCTCTTCTTCCATTCCATTTCTTGACCTGCGTCAATAATAATATATTCTTTTCAAGGTTTTTTTTTCAAAACCTTACTTTATAACATAAGATTTATGATAATTCAATACCAGAAATTAACATAACCTTAGGGCACAAGTAAGTTGATAAGGAGCTCTCCTGACTTAAATGAAATCATAAGTTTAAACCGTCTTTATATATGCAGTCGTTTAAAACTTGGAGTCAGAGCTTTGCCTCTCAAAAAAAATTTATGTAGCTTGAGCGGAGATTAGTTAGAGTATAAATGGCTTAAAGATACTTTTCTATAATTGAGATCCTCTTAGAAGACTTTGTGAAAAAAAAAAAAAAAAACACAACCCAACGGTTATTATCTAAAACCGTGCATTTACATGACACAACAATTCAATATTACGAATTTATAATGAAACACGCATCTTATACACGATGTATTAGATTATGAAATCTTTTTTATTTAGGGGAAATCCTCTACTTTCGAATGACCATTCTATTGGTTAGCTTCATACCCTTTTCAACAAAATGCATAGAACGCACCCGGTTTAGCACTTGGCAGTTGGCACCCTGTTTTTATGTAGGCATTGGGACCTCTATAGCCTGTCGTTTTCGGAAAATACCGTCCTACTCCCGTCCATATCATGCAGTATTCTGATTTTTTCTTTTATCAAAATTATGCAGGACCGAATGAGCACAAATTTGCACTAAAAGTAGCCAAGTGATAGTCACTTCATATTATCGAAGCCCTGAAAAGCAACGAGTAATCCTGACGCTTCAATGAGACCCAGGGCCTTTCAAACAACCTTCTTATAAAACCATCGAACTTAGACAAGTTCACTTGGCCACTTGACTTGAGAAATCCATGGATTTGAAGTATAAACCACTAGCAAATTCCTCCTATAATTATGTAAGCCACCTTATCTATGTCAATGCCTCTCTCCCTCTCTCTCCGTCTCTCTCCCCCTCCAATAGACACCATTGTGAAGCAATTGCCATGGCCTTCATGATTTCTGAATCTGGGCAATCTTTCGCAGAGTCTGATGATCACAATTTCTCTCAGGACAATGGGAACCTGACCCAAGGCCCTGTCGTCAGCAGACAACTCCACTTAATATCATCAGCTCCAGCTTCCTCCAAGTCGATGGAGTACAGAAAAGTTATTCTTAAGCGCATTCGCCAACAGAGAAGCTTAAATAATACAAAAAGAAACGCTTTTCGATCTCTGACAACCTCTTCTGAGAATGAAGATGGTAGTGTGCAGAAGTGGTTGGACCTCCAGGACTCTTTCTTCTCTCCCTGAAGCGTTCGTTTTGCATGGTTACTTCCAATGTTTCCATCAAGAACTAGACAAATTATAGCTAGCTAATAGAATCTAGAGATGAACGAATTTATTGAAGAAAGAGGAGCCTTATATAACACCTTATCGATCATATGTCCATCAAAATTGTTGCTTGTTATATCTCTCCCATGTTTATCCTATTTCTAACTAAATAAAGAACATGTCCAATATTCTTTACCAGATAATGTTGTTTATTGGCATATCCGTTAGCAATAATATTGTTCAATCGTTTACTTGTCCGTGATAATGTATGGTATTTGAGTTTTAGTACGACCAGCTTTCTTACATGGGGAATGTCAAGAAGGTTTCTACTCGTATATAAAACACTCTTTGAAGTTTGATTCGATAAAGATTCATGATTTATATTTCCTTTTTAAGCTTTTACTATCTTTGTTCCACTTGTTCGTTGTCTTTTAACCATCCGAAACAGCCAATCTGGAACATTTATGATCTTATGTAGTTCACGTCTGTAACACTTCTGTTAAACTTAAACCACATCAATGATTACATGCGGTCCTGTGCTGTTTATACCTTTTGTGCAAATTGTAACGGGTTTAGACTTTTTCTAATGGTCGTTTGGCACTCAAGTATGTTCATTTTCCCAAATCAACCATCTACACAAAACATTTTACTAAAGAGAAGAAGAAATGTAGGAGAATATAAAGATACTTCTAAGAACTCACAATGCTTATGATGCTCTCTATGGTCTATGTTATAAAAGAGGCACCCTCAGGAGATATGTATACTGGTTCATTCCTAAATTGGACAGTCAAGATCTACTTGATTTAATGGTCTATATTAATGTTCTAGAATTCTCTATACTACTCTACATGCTTCATTACAATATGTGCCTATCTACAACATTCTACAAGCTTCTATAATGTTCCATATTGTTCCATAATATTCTATAAGCTTCTATAGACTTCTACCAGGTTCCAGAAGCTTCTAGAGTCTTTCATAAGCTTCTACTATGTTCCAGAAGCTTCCAGAGTCTTCCATAAGCTTCTATTGTGTTTCAGAAGTTTCTAGAGTCTTCCATAAGATTCTAACATGACCTAGAAGACTTCTTTGGATTGAACCTCATCTTGTGGGCTTTAAAACGTGCGGAAAGTGACATTCTCCCCCACCTAATCTAGCGACATCCTCGTCATGTTTAGGTGGAACTCTTGAATTTTGTCTTTATATTGCCAAAGAGAAAGTTCATGCTCCCAACTAGCATGACTCTCTGGTTGCCCCTTCCATTAGATCAAATACTCGTCATATGTTGGATGTGAGCCTCTCCTTAGTATAATCCTGTGTGCCACGATCTCTTCCACCTTGAGTTCGTGCGTAGTGGTCACTGCGGTGGGTGCATGCCTCGATTCACCCCCATTAGGATCTTCCTTATCGACATGACAAGGTTTTAGAAAACTTGCTTAAAGTATGGGATGAATCTCTAAAGGTGAGGGTATCTTGACTCGGTAAGCCAACTTGCCTACCCTTTTCTCCATAAGAAAAGATCATCCATACCTCCGAATCAAGCCCTTATGAACACCTCCTCCGACACATCTATAAGAAAGAAGAATGAACATCACCAAATCTCCTTTGTCAAACTTTAAATGGGGCTTCCTCTTATCCCATCTCTTCATCTTCTTGGCTACTTGGTTTATATATGCCCTTGCCATATCAGACTTCTCATGCAAAATTTTGGCAAACAAGTATGCTCCAGGGCTTTTTCCATTATGAACAACAACAAGAGTATGTAGAGTCAAAGGCTATTGTCTCGTAGCTAAATTGAAAGGACTAGTTCCAGTAGATCACTCCGTTACAAATTGTATAAAAATTGGGCAACATCATGCAACTTTACCCAATCTCACTAGTTAGCACTCACATAGTGTAGGATACCACTCCGATAGAGCATCACTACAAGAGTTAAGACATTTAGTGACAATTGTTTTGTGACTAACTATTATTTCGTCACAAATGTGAGGTTTTTTATGACAAGACAATGGATTGACACTATTGTTTGGAGTAACTATGATGATTTATTTTTTTGTCACTAATACAATAGTAATTGTGACATTTTAGTATCTTTCACAATTAAGTTGTCATTACTAATATATTAATAGTGACAACTTTTCTTTTATCACTAAATTTTGTCATTAAAACCCTATGCACTTTGGCGCCAAAATGTTTTTGGTGGGAATAAATTGTAATTGTGACAAAACATATGTTAGTAGCTAATA
>JANIJH010000223.1:55757650-55771224 GCA_024520975.1 Erythroxylum areolatum | reverse complement strand
TGTGCTCAACTTCCATACAAAAATTGAAATTCTTAAAAACTAAATTAGAACTCGATTTCATCAGATAATTTGTAGCCCTATTTCTCTAGTTTAATCCAAATTAATAATAATCTCATTTAGATAACTAAAAAAAAGTTATGGCTAAAACACCGAAGAATACTCAATGAACATGTTTCAAATTATAAGTTTCAATATTTCACATATAACCTATCTTGTCCTAACTATCCTTTCTATTTCGTTTCAAATTCAAGAATTCTTCTTTTCTTTACACATGTATAATCGCCAAAATTTTTCATTTCATATTTCTAACTTCCAAGAAAATTTCGGGGTCCAACATTAATTGTCCTCTTACGTTGTCCATCTGTCTGAGGATGATGTTATGCTAAAGTTCAACTTCGTACCTAATGTTGTCTGTAAGCTACCTGAAAATCTACACGTAAATTTGGGATCCTAGTCTAATATAATAGACAATGGAACTCTATGTAATCTCAATATTTCATTAACATATCTTTGAGCTAACGGATCCAATGTATTGTTCTCCCTCATATGTAGAAAATGGGCTGGCCGATTATTGTCAATCTATCAATGAACATATGGCATCATGTTACCTCAGAGTTCTCGACAAACCCATAATAAAATCTATTATGCTCCTCTCTAATTTCCACTCCGGAATAGGTAATGACTGTAACTTCCCAGTCGGAGCTTGATGCTCAGCCTTAATCTATTGACAAGTCAAACACTTAACAACATACTCAGCCACTTGCTTTTTCATCCCTGGCCACCAAAAATGTTGTTTTAGCATATTGTACATCTTGGTAGTACTAGGATGCATGACATAAGCTACTATATGCGCTTCTTTCAAAATCGCTTTTCTCAGATCTTCCACATTAGGTACACATAATCTCTACTTCAACCACAATACATTGTCTTTCAATTTAAACTCAGATTTTGTTTCAATTTCTCAATAAGCTTTACTAATTTCGGGTCTTTACTTTGGACTTTCCTGATCCTTTCCTATAATACTAGTCTAAGCTTCAATGTAGCTATCAATACTTCATTCTATCCTAAATTTAACTTAACATTCAGTGCTCTTAGTTATATTAGAATTGTTAATCTTGAGGTTTAAATCTGTGCCACACTGCTATTCGATTTTTTGCTTA
This sequence comes from Erythroxylum areolatum, assembly GCA_024520975.1. Classification (NCBI taxonomy): domain Eukaryota; kingdom Viridiplantae; phylum Streptophyta; class Magnoliopsida; order Malpighiales; family Erythroxylaceae; genus Erythroxylum; species Erythroxylum areolatum. The sequence continues at coordinate 55,770,064 of JANIJH010000223.1, read as the reverse complement.
ATGCATCAGCTACCATAATAGTTTTACCCGAATGGTATTCAATCATACAATCATAGTCTTTCAGCAGCTTAATCCACCTCCTTCGTCTCATATTAAGCTCCTTCGGTCTCAATAGATATTTCAAAATTTTGTGATCTGTAAATATTTAAAATGTCTCACCATATAAATAATGTCTCCAAATTTTCAAGTCAAACACCACTGCAGGAAGTTCCAAATCTTGAACTGGATAATTAAACTTATGAGACCTTAACTATATCGATGTATATGCAATCACTTTACCATATTGCATCAAAACACACCCTAATCCTTAATGTGAAGCATCATTATACACAACATATCCACCAAATCTAAATGGAATAGCTAACACCGGTGCTGTAGTCAACCGATGTTTCAATTCCTCAAATCTCTTCTGGCATTTCTCAGTCTATTGGAAAGATACATTTTTCTTTAGAAGCTTTGTCAAAGGGGTAGAAATCAATGAAAACCCCTCAACAAACCTCCTGTAGTAACTAGCTAGTCCAAAGAAACTCCAAACCTCATATACTTTTCTAAGAGCTTCCCAGTTCATCATTGCTTCAAATTTCATCAGGTCTATCTAAATGCCCTGTCCAGATACTATATGACCTAAGAATACTACTTGATGAAGCCAAAATTAACTCTTACTAAACTTGGCATATAACCACTTCTCTCTCACTGTCAGTAAGACTAACCTTAAGTGTTCAGAATGTTCCTCAGTACTCTTCGAATATACCAAAATATCATCAATAAACACAATCACAAATTGATCAAGTTAAGGTTGAAATACCTTGTTCATTAATGTCATAAAAACTGTCGAAGTATTTGTCAATCTAAAAGGCATCACAAAAAATTCAAAATGCCCATATTGGGTCTTGAATACACTCATTGGTACATTAGTTTTTGCTATCTTCAACTAATAATACTCTAATCTTAGGTCCAGTTTAGTGAACACTAGAGCTCCTTGTAACTAATCAAGTAAATCATCTATCCTCAGTAAAGGATACTTATTCTTCACTATCACCTGATTCAATTGTCTATAATCGATGCACAACTTCAAAGTCCCATCTTTCTTCTTTACAAACAGAACCGAGGCTCCCTATTATGACACACTAGGTCTGATAAAACCCTTATTCAACAACTCTTATAACTAGGTCTTAAGTTCCTTAAGTTCCACATGTTTTATCCTATATGGAGGAATAGATATAGGAGTGGTACCCGGAACGAGGTCAATAGTGAACTTTGTTTCCCTATCTAGGGTTAATCCTAGTGGCTCATTAGGAAACACATCTGGTAAGTCCCTGACAATAGGAATGTCTTGAATGGTTTGCTCAGTAAGGGTTTCAATCATAAAGGCTAACTAAGCCTCACTTCCATTTCAAATCAGTTTGAAGGCATTCATTGAGGACATTAATCTAGCTAGCACTGCTTGACTAATACCTCAAAATATCAGGTCGACTTCTAACTCTGCCTGATCAACCTGAATAATACACTTTTTACAGACTTCCCTACTTATTGTAGTACTACCTACTGGAGTATTCATTTCTAAGCCACGTCTCAATATCTCTCTTTCACACTGCAGTTTAGATGTCAGGTGTGGTGCAATAAATGAATGAATAGACCCTAGATCTAACAATGTAAATGCCTCAAAATTAAAGACAGATAACACACCTGCAACAACATCGGGGAAATTTTACACCTCTTGTTTAGTGATGGCATAGATCCTAGCTTGAGATTGCAGCTGATTGCTCTGCACCTTAGTCCCTATCCTGACAACACCTAGACTTGCTGAACTAGTTTTGCCTCTCTGTCTCATTCCACTTACTCTACTCTACAGAACTATCATTTTAGTTACTGATGCCCCTTTCATTCTAGACTGTACTCTAGCAAAAGCGAGACAATCTCTGATCTGATGCTTCAAAGAGCAACATCGCAGGCAGGCTCCTAATAACTTCCAACATTCTCTACCATGACTCTTCCCACAATGTTTATAGTTGGGCATTTATTGTGTCTACCCACTATAGGCCTATCCTCCAGATGCCTGACTTCTACCAAAATAGATAAAACCACCTCTCAGTCTAAATCATGATTGTCTTGATCTCGATTGTGATCATGATGGCCTATTCTGGCGTTTACTAAATCTTCTGGCAGACTTAACTTGGAAATCAACCTGTCTCTTTAGTCTAAACTCTTGCTTGTACTCTCTTTGTTCATCTTTTAGTAACTGCTCAATTCGGATTGAGGTAGACCTCAGCTTAGTAAAGCTACTTAAATTGGTAATGGCCAACCTTATTCTGATCTTCATATTCAACCCATCTTTAAACCGCCTACATTTTTCTTCCTCAGTTGCGACCAAAGTCATAGCACAACCCAACAACTCATTAAACCATACTTCATACTTAACTACAGTGAGGTTCCCCTATTTCAAGTCGAGGAACTCCTTCATCTTTCTTTCTAAGTAGATCTTTGACATGTAGTTCTTATTGAAGACCCTTAAAAAGACTTCCCACATCGGTCTACAAGGTCAGACTGAGCTATCAAGAATAGACTTCCACCACGAGTAAGCTAGGCCTTGTAGTAAGGAGACGGCATAGTCAAGCCTCTCGTTGGGTTCACAATCCATCTGGTCCAATATGTTAGACCCCATTTCCGAAGTCCAACTATCGCTCTAATACCAAATAGTGTTGGCGCCTGGGGTCATGGTACCTATTACGAGGCTCTGATTTCCCAAAAAAATTTAAACTTCTTAAAAATTTTAGCTTCATCAGTAGTGGGTTTACCGGGGCGAAAATCTGGCTTCGCCACGCTATGAAGGCCAAGCAAAATGATCCTTCGAAAAAATATGCTGCAGCGAAAGTCTGGCTTCGCCGCCGCAAAGTCCCCCAATTTTTAACACAAAAACTCTTCAGGAAAGGTTCGCCATAATGTACTCTAGGCCTCGCCGCATCGAAATCTTCGGACAAAATCTAGACCACCAACATTCAACACAAAACATATATACATTCATACAATTCTTTCGAAACAACCATTTTAACAAAGAAATTAACTGTGAACATATACAAATAAAACTTCTTCAATTCATCATTTCATTACTAAAGCAAAAGAATTTGAAAAGCCTTATTTACATATCAAAAGCCACACCATTGGCTTATTACAAAATACAAAATGCACATGATAAAATTGAATGCTTATGCTTAATATGATTCTAAATATCAAAAGTTTCTGATAATTATTCATAAAATGATAATAAGAAGACTGGTGATATTTCTTTCTATAAGGAATAAAATTCTTTTTGTAATGAGTATTGTTTTTAGTCCCTAGACTACTCTTATCATTATGGTGTCTATATCTCCCAATCACGTCATTCATTTTCTTCGTACTTTCAGTAAAGGTTGACAAGTTTGACGAGAGCAAATTAATCCTTTGTTTCAACTGACTAATTTCCTCAAATCTATCTGTGGTTAATTTTTTCTTCATAACGTCTACTTGTTTCTTGAGGCAGACGTTTTCTTTCTCTAACGCTTCCGTGTTCTTCAAGTTTTTGACAAACTTTCTTTTTAAAGATCTATGCTGCTTTAGTATAATATGTGAATCTTCTAATAATTCTAAGTATGCATCTTAGAGTTCATTAAAGTTAGAAGTTACCTCCTCGTCACCTTCATTTTCGGCTACCAAGCATATATTTACTTGTACTAAAGCTTCGGAATCAGAATCAGATTCGGATGAATCCAAATATTCCCAAGTTGCCATCATACTCTTTTTATTTTCTTTATTCTTCTTCGGTTTTCTTCTAAGCAACGAACATTCAGACTTTTAATGTCCTGGTTTGTTGCATTCGTAGCAAATGATAAAGGTCTTCTCGTTCTTGACTTCATCTTTGCTATTTTTCTTAAAAGAAAAATCTTTATTTCCTTTTGCTTTCTTCTTCCACATTCTTCTGATCTTTCTTGAAATGAAAGATAATTCGTCATCATCTTCGCTTGAATCTTGTTCAGATTCACTGGTATCATCATTCTTGATCTCTTCGATCTTTAATGCTTTTGACGATGAACTTCTATTTCTCTAAGCCTTGTGATTTTTCTGACCAGCCTTTAATGCTATCGATTTGTCTCTTCTAGGTTTATCTTCGGCATCAAGCTCTACTTCATGTATCTTCAAAGAATCAAGCAATTCGTCTAGCTTTAATTTGCTCAAGTCCTTGGCTTCTTGTACTACAGTGAGTTTAGGTCTCCATCTCTTAGGCAGACTTCTGAGAATCTTTCTGACATGGCCTTAATTATCGTAGATTCTCCTAAGAGCTTTAATTCCATTAACGATAGTTTGAAATCGTCCAAACATTTGATCAATAGACTCATCTTCTTTCATTTTAAACATCTCATATTGATGTACAAGAATGTTGATCTTGGACTCTTTCACCTGGTTTGTGCCTTCATGTGCGATGGATAAGGTGTCCCACATCTCCTTCACAGTTTCGCATCCATGAACTTTATCGTATTCACTTCTGCTTAAAGCATAACTCAGAAAGAACTTGGCTTTTGAGTTTAGTTAAAATCTAGCTTTGTTATCGACTGACTATCTGGCACGAGGAGTAGTATTTCCATCATCATCTACTAGTACGTATGGTCCATTCTCGATGATATCCCAAAGATCAACGTGTGTGGATTCGATGAAGAGCTGCATCCCGTCCTTCCAATAATGATAATCCTCACCATTGAACGCAGGAGGTCTTGTGATGGAGGCGCCTTCAACTATAAAAACATGTGATTTAGCCATGGATCTTTGTCCTCACTTTGTAAAGGTAGTTCTAGGAAACCGAATTCTGATACTAATTGAAGTAAATCACACGTTAATATAAAACTCACGTACAATATACGTAATACATAAGAAGGGGGGTTGAATTGTGTATTCTTTTCGTGAATACAAAAACTTTAATATTTATATGAAAAAGAAACTTTTTCAGATGTTAAAGAATACCACAAATGTTATAAAAAAAATAGTTACGTAGTTAAATCACAAATAGCGTCTATAAACTTGTATAAGAACAAAAGAAATTAAAAGTAAAGAGTTAGAAGATAGACGTTGCGATTTTTATACTGGTTCACCCCAAATCTAGGGTTACGTCCAGTCCTCAAAGTTCTGTTGAGATTTCACTATACTTCGTCAAATTTACAAGTATTCTTTCTTCCCTTCCAAAGTCTCTGCAAGTCTCTTACACTGAGTATTCTTTTTGCTATCTTAGCCTCTCCAGGCTCTTAGCCTTTTCTTTCTCTCACTAGAAAGATATTATGAGCTTTTTGTTATAGTAGAGTTTGCTCTATTGTATCGCACTTTGTATACATAATTTTTGTAAGTAATAACTTGAAAGCTAAAGATTGTTCAGTCTTCAACTACGACTGGTATTTATAGCCTAAATCTCCAACAGCTTCTTGCTTCTTGATAACCGCTTCTTGATAACCGTTATTCAGTTGAGTTCTGTAACCAACTCCAACTGACTAACTATCGACGTACTAGAGTGTCTTCATCTTTGTATCGTCTGTGTTTTGAACTTCTTCTGTGTTTTGAACTTCTTCTATGTTTTGGACTTCTGTGTTTTCAACTTCTTATGTATTTTGAACTTCTTATATGTTTTAAACTTCTTCTGTGTTTTGACCTTCTTTTATATTTTGAACTTTTTCTATATTTTGGACTTCTTATGCGTTTTGAACTTCTTCTGTGTTTTGAACTTCTTCTGTGTTTTCGACTTCTTCTGTATTTTGAACTTTTTCTGTGTTTTGAACTTCTTCTGTGTTTTGAACTTCTTCTGTGTTTTGAACTTCTTCTGTTTTTTGGACATCTTCTGTGTTTTGAACTTCTTCTGTGTTTTGAACTTCTTCTATGTTTTGGACTTCTTCTGTGTTTTGAACTTCTTCTGTCTTTTTACTGCACGCTTAACACACTCATCAAAAAAGTTCATTTATTTCAAACATTGTTATTATTTGATTATCAACAAAATTAATAAACGTGAAGTCTTTTTGACTTAACAATAACTTCAAACGAGCTTTCCAAAGCTGAAATGACTGTGAATTTACTGCCGTCTTCATGGGAACTACTCTCCGGGACACGGGTAAGGTCTTTCTACAATTTTCTCAAAATATAAAATCTCTTAACGGGTCAAAGAATTTGTATGCTTACGATTGATTATATGAGCAACTTCAAGAGACCTTAACTTTTATATATAGCTTCCATATCCGGTTTTCCCATCACAAGGTCGATATGGGTCCGGTCCATACTAATCGGGAGCTATTTTTCATCTAGACTTCGAATCATTGATTTAGATCATTTATTGGGTCACTTTATTATCTTTATCTAGATCAAATTACGTAACTTAACCAATAAGTTATTAAAAAACTGGAAAAATGCAATTAATAATTGTCTAACTTTATGGGCAAGGATAAAATTATCCAACAAGAAATACTAAAAAAGGGCAAAGATTTTTAACAATAAATTTTATATGTGGCACAATTATCTTATGTGATAGTCACGAATCAAACATGTAAATTTGATATGATTCGTGACGTATTTTAATTTAATAGAGAACTTGATGTAGAGTTATTGTTGTTGCAAATTAAAAATTAAAATATTATAATTTCACTTTTTAAAATTTAGATTAATATTATAAAATTAAATAAAATTTAGAAATTTTTTACAATTAATCCTAAAGTAAATAATAAACTTTGTCGTTTTACTATCTAAACTAAAAATAAATAAAAATGCCAAAAATATGACTAAATACTTGGCAAATAAATCCCACCTCTATTTCCATAATATATTAGAGAAAGTGTAAGAATTTCTGGCTCCACAGTGGAATTCTGAAATGTCTCTTCTGTTTTAACCTAAATTATCATTACGTATTCTCTTTTTCTCTCTTCAAATTTTACTTTTAGCCATACTTCTCTCTACTTACTATTGCTAGGTCTACGTGTTTTTAGTCTTCTTTTTCTTCTTTCTTCCATCTAGGTTGAGATTAGAGACTGGAAATTCGATTTTCAAAATTAAGTAATTTCATGTCCCCATTCTCACAATATAATATTTTATCCCACTTTTGTTTAGTACGAGTGCGTAATCAACGCGACATTAGAATCCATTTCATTATTCAAAACCCTCAAACTCAATTCCTACGGTTGATATTAGGTTGGACCCTCCGGAGAGTTCTTAGAAGCACTTGTAAAAGCTTCTGTTCTTACATACCCTCCTCTGTGTAGAAGAAATTAGTTAATGAAAATTTTGAATAGTTATGATTTTTTGATTAGCAGTGTTTAATTAGTGTTATATCAAATTATTAAGGCTAATTTAGGCTAATTGAATATAAGTAGGATGTATTAAAAACAAATATAATTAAAAAAGTAAAATTAAAACTAATTTAAATTAGACTTGATATATGAGTTTCACTTTGCCATGTGAAAGTTATGCAAGACACACATATCTAATAAAAAATAATAACTATGTATCACATAGTATTGGTGTATGCATAATGGAAGAAAATTTAACTATGTTCAAATTTCTTCTACTCGAAGTTTATTTTGAATATTTAAAAATGTTATAGTTTATCTTAAATGTCATAAAACGTTAGCGTTTAACTTGTATTTTAATGAAGACATTAAACTGAATATATTAAAAGGAAAAGAAAAGATATTAATACGTGAATCATTTATTACGAAAGACCAATTGAAGTAAAAGGAAAATGATATGTGTGCACAAAAAGAGAGGGGATCTCATTCTTTCACAAGCTGCAAGCATTTGAACAACGTCATTTGGAAGAATGCCCCTCTATACCTAGAGAATTCATGTCAATTTCAGCTTTCACTGTCGACGCCAACTTCTTCCCTCCCTGTATAATCTGCTAATTAATTTTAGAGGAACTGAAACAAGAAGTGGAAAGGCTATTAGTTCACGAATGAAAGTAGTTTGAAACCATTGAAATTGTCGGTAGGTTTAGGCAAGCAGCTTCGGTCTGACCATGTCACTGTTAATCAGGAGATAAAATGAAGTGGGATTTTTTTGTCTTAAAAAATTTATAACGAAGTGGAAAAACCATACCCAAACATGTGACAAGTTGGTTTAGTATTATTTTAACGTGGTCGTGTAAGGAGCTAGGAACTTTCACCAAACGAGCATGTGGACGCATAATAAGATCGGACCAAAGTTACATAATATAAAGAGAAACTCTGTATCTGCTTTATATGCAGAATAGTCATGGCCGACCATTTTGATCAAAAGAGCCTCTCTGGTGTCAAAAAAAAAATGCATAAAATGTTTCTTTCCTTGAAAGTAAGGTCGTAGAGGAGTCGGCCATATACAAAGAACAAGGACGTTTATTATCTCTTGTTTATAACATGCACAAAAGGTAAGCAGCTAAGCACAGACAGCGGGGAAAAAGAATTATAGTACTTGTAATGGTGGGTTCGTTAATTAAGTTGTTTAGATTCTGACCATTTCAATCAATAGTTTATGATGCTTTACATTGTTAATGTGATGGTATTAGTGTTGCTAATGGGCCAGCTATATATACTGGAGCAAGGTAATAAACCTAACACTAATGCATGTGCAGACAACATGCTCGATAGATGTACGAGTCCTTCCTTTTGCCAACTTGATTGATCTAAAGAAGGGAGAAACGTCTCAGAAGGTGTCGTGACCTTAACACAAAAAGAATGAAATTGCAGTCTTGTGTGAGCTTTCAAGACTTGGCTAAGCATATAATACCGAAATATAGTTTTAAATTTTTATTTAATATTTATAATAAAAATGCATTGAAATTTCATTTTCAATGTTTCAGATTTATGAATTTTGGTCTCAACGCTGGCTTAGAAGTCAACAACTTCTAGCAAATTATAGCGGTATAAGAAACCATTCTAAGATGACAAAATAGGAATCAGCAAAAGATCCGTTCTAAATAAGTTTTATTTTAATCTATTATACAATATTTTCTACTAAATATTAATAAAAGTCAGTATAGTTTATTTAAATAAATAATTGTAAAAGTATATATATGTAAATTTTATTTATAGAGTGATATTTATTTTTTTTAAAAAATTAAAATTTGAAATTATTTCAATATATTAAAAATTTTAAAAATATTCATTAAATAATTATAAATTTGAAAATAATTTTATTTTTCATAATATAAAATTAAATTATTAGATTATATTGTTCAATGTATTTATTAGTAATTGATATTAAATAATTAAAGAATATATTTAATTTATAATAAATCAGAAAATTATAAAACAGAAAAGTATAACTAGTTTGTAATGTTTATAAATTACGAAATTGGAAAAATTAAAATCATAGATAGAAATCATAAATTCAACCAAGTGATTTTTTTAATTTAAAAATAAAAGCATAATTAATAAATAACAACAACATTCATTAGAAATCTCGCTGACATGTATAATCTGAGGAGGTCCTAGCAGTATTATTCCTAATAGGCAGAGAAGTTGATTGAAAACTTAATCAAACATTACCTAAACTTTAACAAATACGTGGAAAGGTTGAGACATGTTGAACTGAGGGGAAAGTTACAAGAGGAGAAGTTATATGTGCATCAAGAAACAATGTCAACACTCAACTGTCAGGCTTTTACCACTCATACATTTCGTAGTCTCTTCAGATGCTCAAGAACTTGTTGAACTGATGACATTTATGATGATCTTCATCGCGTTTCAATTCAACCAACTTTCGTAATTTCTCGGCTTTTTTCCAATGTTAAAAGGCAATTAAGTTTTCCTAGAAGTTGTGTGTCAAAGTAACAGGGGTGATTTATATATTTTTCCTTCAAATTCTAAACTTTTGGAGGAATTTCTTAAAAATATACTGAAAACATTCAGGTTAAAATGTTAGACTACATATAATATTATTAGTATGATATCATGCAGTCTTAATAAAATGCAGGTTCATTCATCCACTTCCCTGAAATGGAAGGGTAGCCAACTCCACTAAAATTCTGAAACCAGCACCATTAACTCGCGGGGACAGGTTAGCTTATTGGTGATGAAGTTAGGTGACCTTCCACGCTAGAAGTCCTGCAAGAGTTTAAACAGGATTGTTCTCAAAAGCTGCACATGTACAACTCAGATATGATTATCCTGAAGCAAATCATATACAAACGAGTAGATATCCAATTAATACGCCAATGATGACAACACTCATGCAAGGTTTTCTCGAAGAAGAAGTCAAAGATTGTGACATGGAAAGAAGCTTATCTCATTGACCTTTAATATAAAATCGCTTGTCAATTTCAGGGGCTACATTGATCACCGTCCTACCTTCCATACAGCCCACCAGTCAAAATTTGCTGCTTTGTCGCTTGGAAGTGTAAAACTTGCATCTCGTTTATTAGACTCAATTGAACGCTGAGACTATTCAATCACATGAAAGTAAGCTGATGCCAAGCCGTTCGAACAGTGAAATGAACCGAGGGACTTATCAACTAGCTTTCACATACATGCACCTACTAGGCATGTCTTCTCAAATAGCAGAAAATGTATTTTTCATTACAAATTATAGGATAACTTAAATTTTAAATAATATATTTGATTCAACAATAATAAATTTTTATGACAAAACGAAAATATATCGTTATATTAAATAATTTTTGCACATGACAATTAAATAAATATTAAAAGTTGCCTTGAAATAGATCTTTTTTTTATTGGTACCATGATTTGACTTATTTATGATAAGATATCATCTTACCCATATTCTTAACTCAGTTTCAACTTCATAATCAATATATTCTTGAAGTCTAATGGTATGTGATACACAATGACCTAATTAATTGTAAAGCTTATCCTTTTTTTCTACATTCAGATGGGCTTAAATTGGTTTCGGGTAGGGGCCGTGCAGATTATGGTGGCATTGCGAAAGCTGTGAAAAATATTTATAAATCGATTAACTCTTTATCTTTTATGTTTAAACAATAATAATAACAATATCGTCCATAGGGACTTGTCCTGCTCCTCCGGGTTTTTTCCAGATGCTATGGCTTTTGATTTGTCGTCATTGCCGCCTGATGGGGTTGCTCCTCCAGATGGTGATGGGGTGATGTTGCAGGGGGAAGATGCCCCATCTGCTACTGATTGTAAGGCGAGATTCCTCCGGATTCCACCAAGCTTGGTAAGAGTGCAGTTACAAAGAAGACAGCCAGAAAGAAAAAGACGAAGGGGATGATCTCCTCTTAATGCCTTTTCTAATGATGTCCTTCCTAGTGTGGAATACGAGGGGGCTGAATGACCCCCTCAAAAAGCTGATGGTGAAGCAAATTGTGGCGACTTCTCACCCTGTTTTGGTAGGCTTGTTAGAAACTAAAATAAAAGCAACCGTGGATCCGAAGAGTTTGGCTTTTTTGGGACCTCAATGGCGCCTCTTCACCAATCATGTCTTTCACTTTAATGGCCGTATTTTGTGCTGGTATAACTCGGACATATTAGATGTTCGAGTGCTTAAGATGGGTGCTCAATTTATGCATCTCTGTTGCAAAGAAGATAATAATGTCCCTTTCATGGTTACTTTACTCTATGCTGCCAATATTGCTTACCAACGCTCTGATTTGTGGAAGGAATTACTGGACTTCCATAATGGAGTGACTTGCCCTTGGTTGGTTATGGGTGATTTTAACTGCTGCCTCACCTCTTCAGAAGTCGAGGGCGAGGCTCGATTTCATGGTGGTTCGGGTGGTGAACTTCAACATCTATTTCATCATACTGATTTGGTAGATCTTCGGAGTCATGGACGCTGGTTCACTTGGGAAAATAAACAACGGGGTGATATGTATATTCGGAAGAAGCTGGACCGTGCGTTGGTAAACCGGCAATGGCTCCACTCCTTCCCTTTAGATTCGGTGACTTTTGGCGACCCGGTTTTTTCGGATCACACACCTCTTCTTATTCACCATGACTCCTCTCCTCGTAGATATGGGGCCCCATTTCGGTTTTTTAATGGCCTATTACGGGTTGATGGTTTCATGGAGCTGATTGCGTCCGTTTGGCAGGAGGAGGTTTTCGGTTTTAAAGGCTATCAATTAATGCATAAGCTGAGGAAGGTGAAACGGGTCATTAAGGGTTTTAGTCAGCAGCAAACGTAGAATGTTCAGGAGATGGGTCGTCACTTGGCTGATTTACAACAGCAATGTTATAGGGATCCTCTTTAATGAGCGGTTGCGGGTTCTTGAAGCTGATAGTATGTACCACTATCAAGAAGCCCTGACCTTACATGATTCTATTCTTCGGCAGAAATTTAGACAGACTTGGATACGGGAAGGGGACCGCAATTCCAAATACTTTCGTGCGGCGATCCTTGCTCGTCGCAACCGAAACACTATCACAGAGTTATCTGATTTGAATGGCAATGTTTGGAGAGGAC
>JANIJH010000223.1:55736386-55757550 GCA_024520975.1 Erythroxylum areolatum | reverse complement strand
ACACGTGGCCGATCACTGGGCCACTACTCACAGAGGCGGTTCTTGAATTCTTCTCTTCGGGTAAGCTGTTGAAGGAAATAAATCACACTTACATTTGTCTAATTCCCAAACAGAATCAGCCTGCGAGGATCATGGATTATAGACCGATTTCATGCTGCAACACCGTTTATAAAATTATTGCTTCTCTTTTAGCTGAGCGCCTAAAAGGAGTTTTGACGGAGGTTGTCAGCAAGGAGAAGGGGGCCTTTTTACCGGCGAGGAGTATTGGTGATAACATACTACTGCTTCAGGAACTAATTGGTGAGTATCACTCTGGTAAAAAGATCAATAGTTGTGCCTTGTCAATCTATCTCTATAAAGCTTTTGACACGCTAGGTTGGGATTATTTGAGGGAGTGCTTGCGATGCATCGGCTTGCCTTCTCGATTCTACCACTGGATCCTCCAATGCATCCAAACGCCATCTATGAGCGCTCTGATCAATGGCATTCCTACTAAGCCTTTTTTGATTTAGCGCGGCATAAGACAAGGCGATCCACTTTCCCCTTACTTATTTACTCTAGCCATAGAGGGTCTTTCTTGATTATTGTCAAAAATGGTGCTTTGCAATGGATTCTTCCAGTTCCATCATAACTGTAAGGATTTGAACCTGTCTCATTTAATTTATGCTGATGATGTTATTCTTCTTTGCAAAGCTGAACCGCAGGTGGTAAATATCATGATGAACTTGATGACCATATTCTCTCGATGATCGGGTATGACCTTGAATTTCCAGAAGAGTGGTATATATGTTTCTTCAGATGTGACCGATCGGGAAGGCCTTAGCACTTCGATTGGGTTACCTCTTTACAGTACGCCTTTTCGTTATCTTGGTGTTCCCATCACCTCGGGCAAACCTCGGTTCTCTGATTTTCTGCCTCTACTGGAGAAGTTAACGAGCAGAATCAATTCTTGGCAACATAGGTTCCTCTCCTTTGCGGCCCGAGTCAATTTGATTGTTACAGTGTTGAGTAGTATGCATGTGCATTGGGCTGCTCATATGACCACCCCTAAAAAAGTTATTAAAGAAATGGAGCGGATTCTAAAGGCATGTTTATGGACGGGTAAGGCTGAACAGTGCAAGGGGGCAAAAGTTAAATGGAGCGAGGTTGCTGTTCCTAAGAAGAATGGGGGTTTGGGCATCATCTCCTTTCCCGAGATGCACAAGAGCCTACTTATGAAACGAATTTGGCGTTTATTTGTGGATAAGGAGGCTCTGTGGGTTCAATGGATGCAGGCTTATAGGCTCACTGACCAAAGCTTTTGGCATCTCCAATCTAGGCTTGAATATTCTTGGCTTTTCAAAAGCTTACTGAAACTGCGTGATGTGATTTATCCTTTAATTCGTAGTATAGTTGGTGATGGAGAAACCACTTCCTTTTGGTTTGACAATTGGCATTTGTTGAGTCCCCTATGGCTCCGTACTGATTTAATTCGAATCCGTCACCGGATTCCCCTTAATGCCAATCTGACTTGGGTTGTTCAGGAAAGCGATCGTCTGCTCAGATACCGGTTCGGATCTCCGCTTAATGGGTACTTGAATGGTATTTCTCTTAGTAGCGCTCCGGATCAAGTGCTATGGACCGCTACACCTTCCGGTGTCTTCACTACCTCTTCAGCTCGTGCTGTTGGGCGAGGGCCGGCAGAAGAGGTTCCTTGGAATGCTCTCGTCTGGAAACAGGTATTATGTCCAAAGGCAGTCTTTATTCTCTGGCTGATCATTAAAAATCGATTGAGAACAAAGGACAGATGGTTCGGTACTTATGATCCTATTTGTGTACTTTGTAAGTTAGTCCCTGAGAGTAGAAATCATTTATTTTTTGCCTGTGAGTACACCAAGCCGGTGTGGAATTGCATTTTGTATATGACAGGTCTCTTGTCTTCTTCTTATGACTGGCCTGAGGTTCTTCATGAGATTCTTCGTGCAGTCAATAATGGGCTCCGTGATTCTCTCATGATTAAAACCTCCTTTCATATGGTTATCTATCATATTTGGCGGGAGAGAAATAGGCGTCTTTACAAACAACTGGAGAGGGACAAATATGTATTGGCGGACTGTATTATTAACCTGATCAGGGAGGTCATCGTCGGGCATGGTTTGCAAGAGCAGCTAAGTTTGGCTATGCGGCAACGATGGAGCATTCAGTTCTAGTTAGATTTTGGACTTTATGTGGTTTACTGTTATGTTACAGGGGTTTTTCTAGGTTTCTAGTATTGGTGCCCTGCAAGGCTTTTTCTCCTTTTTGTCCGCAGTTGATAGATTGCGATTCTTGTACCTTTTTTTAATCTTCTCTTTATAATTTATATATATATCTTGAAATTCCAAAAAAAAATTTAAAAAGTCTAATAATATACAGTTTTACCTAATTAAACTTAATCAAGTCACTCTATCTATAGTGAGGTCTTTTAGCTCAGGAACTTGAATCATATAATGGGTCTCTTGATCAGAAGTGTAATTGGGTTTATTGCTATCCCCATTGGCTTGTAAATGCTAATTTAACTGATTCTAAGCAATGAAATTATGTTGCTTCCGTGGGAAGGAGCAGATAACATTTCTTAGAACATATTGAAATAGGAAATAGATAGTTATATATCTTTGATAAAAATCAGGAATTTACATATTAAATATCTGAAACAGAAAAGAGTATCCATCAACTAAAATTGACAACTTTAATTAACTGTAACATCACGATTGTTATTATTGTTAGTACCACACACTAGCAATCAAAATTAGATTCTTTCTCCACAGCCTTGAGTGAACCTAATACACAACATAGAATTCACTACCGTTAATAAAAGTCAAGAATCTGAAATCACCAACCTCTAGTCAAACTGAGGGCATTGTCGTCCTAAAACCCAACATTCAGATTCCAACTCAAAACGCGGAGGATCCACGCAGGCATGTAGTATAGATTCTGTTCCACCGCAGTACCCATTATACCCCGACCCAAAAATGGATAGTATATAATTTTTTTATTTATATATTTTAGTAGGAGGAAAGAAGTCAATTTTCTTTTCTTAAAATTAATTATAAAAACTCATTTACTCAAAACAGTTTCTTCTTAGATTCCTATTATTATTAGTATTATTTTATTTTTATTGTTACTAGTATATATATATTAGTTATTTTATTTTATTTTTTCCGATTATTATTAATTTATTTTAATTTTTTGGTTTTTGGGTTATTTTTATTCTAATTGTACTTTTATTCATCATTTATTTATTTATTTTCTTATTTTTTATTTTTATTTTCATTTATTCATATGGGTCATTTAAAAATAGTCTTTCTACTAGTTAGAAATAAAGATGCGTATTACTAGACCTCTTCAGATTCTGCTTCCCAGCAAAATTTTTACTAAATATTGGTAATGTTGTTATTTATTCTTAGATTCAAAATTTGCTCACATCTTTAAAAAATATATCAGATGACACAAATTGATGCTAATCTTTCAAGTTATATTGAAAAAGAGTATTTTTATAAGAAAAAAATAAAAATCTCTAATTAAACTATTAGTATTTGAACAAATTTATTTTTTAAGATCGCTTCAATATCAGAAATTTGTCCAGACATTTTATATTTTTACGGTTGTTGGAGCCTGATTTTAAAGTTTAGGGCTATTTTTCCAATTTGGACTCCCCACCCAAACTTTTTCTACAAAAGGGAATAGGATTGACTGGAAATTGCAAGCCAAAATGGCCCACCACATTTGACTGGTCACCACTTAATTTAGAGTTTTTTTTTTCATTTAAACCACTTCAATCTCATATATAAAAAATCCATGCCGTTTTGGTGGTGCAACTGCAATGAGGATTATTGGGTGGAAGGACCTGCCTAATAAACTAAAATTTCACATTACAATATTTGAATCTGAAATTTAAAAATATGATCATTTCAACCAGTTATTTTTTGACACTTGTAATTAAATTATAGGAGATAAGATTTAGTAAGAACAAACAAATTCTTATTGCCAAGTGACATTATTTTCCTTAAATTTGTATGCAATCAAATGGAAATTACCATACTCTTGAATTTTTTTTCAAAAATTAAAAATCCAAACGCTCGAGGACAACAGGAGGAAACAAGGCGGTGGCCTACCTTTCCCCACATTCATCAAATCCTATATCCAACAATAAAAGGTTGGTTAGATGGTGTCCGCACACAATTAACTTTAGAAAAACTATTCTTTATGCCTTTCGAAGTCAAAGTTTTTGTAATTGCGTACCCACCATACGATTCCAGTCTCTTTTCTTGAACAAGTTTCCATCTTTGGGGCTAATTTGATGCCTCCATGGCTCTTATTGGTCTCATATTAAAGGGCATATGGTTCGCCGAACATGCGTTTAATACTTTGAGTTACATTTCCTGAGTGGAAAAAAGAAGAAAAAAAATTAAAACAAAAAGAAAATGAAAGTTGGAAGGTGCCTTTATGACAGAAATTTTGCTGCTTTAAGGCCTTTTTCAATGTTTTATACATGCTAAGGACCTGGATTCAGAAAAGCTGGCGTTTTTTTTTGGGGTTAATTTAGTCTGTGAAGTGAACAACATTGACGGGTTTGATTTTTCTTTTCATTTAAGACTCTTATTTTGATCCTCGCAGTTTGATCAGTGTCAGGTTTTGAATTGGAAATCGTAAAGCAGTTACAACCATTGACGGAGTTGAGAGGAAAGGTAAGCTCAGTTCATAAATGTCTTCACCAAACCATTACTATACATTCCTTGAGAGCTTGGTACTGAGGTTTTTGAGCATTAATTGATTTAGATGGCCTCCCAACGGCACAAAGGTTCTGGCTTTTGGTTTTTCTATCAATTTTCTCATTACCTTTTTCTCTCTCACTTCTTCTCTAATTTGCAGAAAGCAACAGGATTGACCTTTTGATGACCTTGTTGCACGACCAAGCTCTTTTGAGTGGATTGGTTCTCTTTCTGCAGCAGCGAGAGTGGTAATGGTTAAGCTGTCTCCTGAGATTGTCCAAAATGATTGTACAACGAGCCAGTTTGTATCTTTGTATGGTTATACTCTACATGGTCGCATCAACTAGAGCTCAGAGCTCAATCAACTGCGCAAGGACCTGTAACACAAGCAAACTAGTCAAGCGAGTGCCTTATCCATTTGGGTTCGCTCGTGATTCCTTGATCCCTTTGAACTGCACAGATACAGGGATCGAAATCGGAGGATTTCAAGTGCAGAATATCACTTCCAGTGGCCTTTTGATAGGCTTCCCTGCACAATGCGACCGCCCGGTTGAATCAATAAAGCCTTTGTTTGGTCAAAGCATCGCTATCGCTTCGAGAAATAGTTTGCTTCTTCAGAACTGCTACAATCCTCCTGAAGGGTGTTTTATACCCAGAAATTCGTTTGATTCGCTGTTAAATACAAGCAACTGTAACTCAAAAAGCGACAACATTAGCTGCTTTTCCCAAGGGGATTTACGAATCGATATCTTGAACTACGATAATTTGACAAGGACAGAGTGCAAATCCGTATTCTCAGCGCTTGCTGTCGGGTCGGATAGTCCTGTGATTTCGATACAGCTGCAAACAGCTGTTTTGGAATGGTGGCTTGAAGGTAACTGTTCTAGTGGACGTTGCCATAGAAACGGGGATTGCAAGGATGTGAATCTCGGTAGTGGGAAGTCAGGGTTCAGGTGTTGGTGTAGAACTGGTTTTGTTGGAGATGGCTTCGTCGCCGGAGAGGGTTGCGGGAGAGGTTAGTCAACTCAACCTTTTGTATCTTTCAAACATCTTTTCTTTTTTATTATTTCCTCTATCAACTTGGTTGTCTAATTTTGAATTGGTGGGGGGTGGCTTTTGACTGGGGGAAAATAGCGCTAGTGAATCAGCCAATTAGAATGTAACGCGTCAAGGGTAGTAATTTCTGGTCGGTCCATGGTCGTAATCTTTGCTAAAGACGTGATCTTTAGGGGCAGGTTGGTTACAGTGCGTTCATCTAAAGGAAGAAGAATGGTTTGGTTTTTTCTGTGGATGTTCTTGACTTTGACTGGGCAATGGTAGTAGAGTGTGCTTGTTTGGTTCTTTTCCTACTTTGCTAAGACCACTTTTGTAGGATTAATATGGGATTTGGTCATAACTAGGAAATAAAGATTTGTCAGAACGAAGAGCTGGGTAGGATTAAAAGCTACCCTTGTTTTGTTTTAAGATCAAAGTAAAAGCTATTTTTGCCCAAGAACTTTTTAAGTAGTTGTAAGCCATTTGTGGTCGCAGCTTAGTTTAGTTAGACGTGAAAGCTGGTATCCATTAAAGTGGGGTTTTTCTCTGTATTATCGTTCGAAGATGCAATTGAAGTATATGTGTATAGTTTAGTAACAAGCAATTGGTCAATTGTCGTGGCCTTTCGCTTTTGGAATCGAAGATCCTACTTCAGATTGAAAATGGCCATTTGGATACATAAATCTGCCATGATTACCGGCTTTGCAGCACTGGAATTTCTGTCTCTATCACCTTGACGAGGTACCCTAAAAGACTATCGACTAGGCTCAGCACGTGAAAATATTGGCAGAAAATAACTTAATAGTCTCCATAGGGAAGTGCACATGTTTCTATCTTCCGCTTGTTTTTCATCGTCAGTCATTGACAGAAACGTTGGACTGGTTTATTCAATATGATGTCATTTGTATGTTAAAGAGTTATAAATTCCAACCTCGTCCCTCTGATGAAGATGAATTTCTGATTCTTCCTTTTGGTTGCTACTTTGGCAGTTTCTAACTGCAACGCTTCGAAATACATGTCTGGTCAATGCGGCGGAACTACAAGAGTTGGTGCTCTAATTGGAGGTAGATTTCTCCTTTATCTTCTTCTTGTGTTAGGTCCATCTGTCTATGTACTGTGGTAATTTAATGCCTAGTTTGCAAAGAATTTGAAGCACTAAAACCTCTGAACATAAGTTGAATTCATTAGTTTTGGGGCTATTTTTGTTTGTAAATTTCTTGTTCAGGTTCCTCATCGATCATTTATGTGCCTGTTGGTTTAAGTGGAGGAGGCCAATATGTTTGTTTGAAGCAGCTCGCTCAACAACTTGGCTTAAACTGTTTCTCCTTATCTGTATTTAGTTCCTTTAGTAATATAAAACGAAGTCTTCACTATTTCATTTTCAGGGATTGTTGCTGGAGCTTTATTTATGGCTGGTCTGGCTTTTGTTTGTTACTGTCTCAGAAAGAGGTCAAACCCTTTGAGAAACCGACTCAGTGCAAAGCGTCTTCTAAGTGAAGCTGCCGGGAACTCGAGTATCCCATTTTGGACATACAAGGAAATTGAACGAGCGACAAGTGGCTTTTCAGAGAAACAAAGGTTGGGAAATGGAGCTTATGGCACAGTTTATGCAGGAAAACTCCATAATGATGATTGGGTTGCCATAAAGAAGATTAGACATAGAGATATGGAAAGCATTGATCAAGTTATGAATGAAATTAAGCTTCTTTCTTCTGTCAGCCATCCCAACTTGGTCCGTCTCTTGGGGTGTTGCATAGAAGAGGGTGAACCGATCCTTGTATACGAGTTTATGCCAAATGGAACTCTTTGTCAGCATTTACAAAGAGAGAGGGGCCAAGGACTTCCTTGGACGATAAGACTCACCATTGCTGCTGAAACAGCGAATGCTATTGCTTATCTCCATTCCGTTATCAATCCACCTATTTACCACAGAGACATCAAATCAAGCAACATTCTCTTGGATTACAACTACAGGTCCAAGGTAGCTGATTTTGGTCTTTCAAGGTTTGGCTTGATTGAGTCATCCCACATCTCTACAGCCCCACAGGGAACTCCAGGTTATCTTGATCCTCAATATCATCAGTGCTTCCATCTGTCTGACAAGAGTGATGTTTACAGTTTCGGGGTTGTTCTTGTTGAGATAATAACTGCACTGAAAGTGGTGGATTTTTCTCGTCCTCACAGTGAGGTGAATTTGGCTGCACTTGCAATAGATAGGATTAAAAGAGGTTGTATGGATGAGATAATTGATCCCCAGCTTGAGCCACACAGGGATGCTTGGACATTGTCATCTATTCACAGTGTTGCAGAACTTGCGTTTAGATGCCTTGCTTTCCATCGGGATATGAGGCCCACGATGATGGAAGTGGCAGAAGAGCTAGAACACATTAGGCTAAGTTCATGGGTGCCAGATATGTGCATAGCCTCACCGATTGCTTCATCTTGTTCATCGTCAGACGATGAGAACGAGAAGTCAGTAAGCGTTGCCTCAAGTAAGAAGGAAGGGGTAAGCAGCCGGAAAGTTCTTGTTCCTCCTAGATCACCTGATTGTTTAACTTCATTGGAGGGGATTAAGGATAGCTCCCCAGTTTCTGTGCAGGATCCATGGTTAAGTGAACAGAGCTCGCCTTCAACAAACAGTTTATTGGGTAATGTAGTTCAGTGACAATGTAATAGTCAAGGTTGCAGGGGACTTTGTTTTTCTTTTCTGTGAATAGTAGGTTACTTATACATCTCTTACAGATTTGTATATGATTATGTTCCAGCTTACTGCCTCCTTACAAATTTTTGTTTATGATATGTTGACAGCAGACAATGCTCAAGCAAACAGATTTTATAACTTAATGGCTTTCCATATTACTGACTCAATTTTCATGAAAAATGCTAGGCTATTAATTGCTGGTGGTCTTATAACTCATTAGGAAGTAACAGTTAATCGACTTCCACTAAATCTATATAGGGAACATCATGAGTTGAGATCTTATGTTTAATTTTATCACATCCAACTTTGTTCGGTCAACATTTAAGAAGTTTTCTTTTCTCTTTATTGTTCTTTTCCTTTCATATTTTCTTTAAAATATATTATTTTGTTCAAATGTTTTTCATATTTACTCTTCTTTAATCTCATTTTGTTTTATGGATTTCTATATATTTTATGAATTCTACTTTTGTCACAACTTATTACCTTTCTCTAATTTAGACCAAGTTTTACTTTTTAATTTAGAGAAAATAACTCTTGTTGCTTACCATGTGTAATGTTTAGGAAATAGATTTGAAATGACGGATTAGAGTGACAAAATGATAAATTTTTGATTGAACCAAATTTAGTTAAACTATAAATAAAAAGCATAAAAGAGTACTCCAAGTCCCATAAATAATAATTTATTAAACACATTTATATATATGCAATATACTGATAAACAATTGTCTTTAAAAAAATTTAATGTTAGATTCTTGATTCTCAAAACAAATAATCGTATTAAAATAAAAATATAAATGATAAATTTAAGAATTATTTAATTCTATTTCTATTGTTAGTTACAATTTTTAGATTTTAGATTTTATTCTAGATAAAAATATATTTAATTGAAATTTATAATTAAGACAAATTAAAGATATAAACATATGTAATTTTACAAGCTCATTTTTTCTTCCCACTTCAATATTGAAAGCAAGGTAATACAATGTAATTTTTATTTTATAAAACTCGTGCATATGCACAAACTTAGGACTATTTGTTTCACTTCCATTTTTCTGTTAGTTTATATCTTGTAGTTTTTGTTTTATGTTTTTAGTTTTCAAATAAAAACAAAAACATGTTTAGTTTTATTAATGTGATTTTTGTTATTGATATAATTATATATTAAATAAAACTTAAAGATAAATTATTTTTAAATAATTGAATTTATTTTAATTTCTTATATAATATTTATTTATAAATTATCAATAGACTATTTTCTTTTATTAAATAAATAATTTAAAAATTAATATTTAATTATAAATTAATATTTATTTTTAATATATTTTATCTATTAAATCAATTTTATTTTAAGTTTATATATTTGAAGATATTTTAAATTTAATTATATTTATTAATAATTATTAAAATAAATTTAATATCAAAAATTAAATAAGGTATTAAAATTAATTTTTATTAATTAAATATTTAATATTAAATTAAATTATTTATAATTCCTATTAATAATTAATATATTAAATAATTAAAAATATATATTTAGTTGATAGTAAACAAAATTATAAAAAACAAAAATCGCTTTTTCTGGGTTTTATAAAATCTGAAAATTAGAATAAACCAAAACAAAAATACAAATAAACAATTTTTTTGCTAAATTTGAAACAAAAACATAAAACATAAATAGAGGCAAACAGGCTCTTAAAATTTTGAAATTGTTCTTAAGGTATTATTCAAGGAGAGCATAAGTCTAAGTTCTTTTCTCCAAATCATTGTATTCTTGATCATATCAAAAGCGTAATTCAGATTAAAATCTCTACATTTTAAGAATTTTAATAGGATCACTTCGATTTTCTTATCGATAAGTAATGAGGTATTCTAGGTGGAAACTTCCTCAGGTAGCAGCAAAAGATCAACAAAAACAACTTCCTCTTCCTTGGTTTCCTTAGATTCTTTTGATGACCACTCCTCTGTAGCTATCAAAGCTAATGACACAGTTAATATTGTCTCCCCATTGACCTCAACTGTCTTGGCTTTGTCTTTGTCCACTTACATTACCATCTCCAACCCTTTCTCAACGACCACTACCACAATAAGAATTTAAAATTGCAAATAACTTAATACGATCAAACCATACTTGTATCACTGATCAATCAAACAATAATCACTTACGAAATTTTATTTTGATCCATAAGATAAGAGACTTGCATAATTCCTTCTATTCTTTTTCTCTTATTCTAAATTTTTCTTCTTATCTAATACTTATCTTTTTAGTAAATCATATCTTATATATGATTTTCCTCATAATCGTGATTATTAACTTATTATATGTAGTTATCTATTATCTCTCACTCACACGTAATAAAGTTAATTAATGAGTAGAAGGAATTTTACAAGTCTCTTATCTTATAGATCAAAATAAAATTTGATAAGTGATTATTGTTTGATTGATCAATGTAATTAACTAAAAAGAAAATGATCATGTAGTTCTCATACTTGTCTAATATCTCGTGTGACTAGCGTAATACGTGAGCAAATTGTTATACATTTGTTAAGAATATATGACTTATCAAATAGTGAATCGATCTTTAAATAGATTTAGTATGATATATCCCAAATCATTTATTACATCAATCATAATATCATTCTTATTATATACGTATTTTGTATGTGTATTGCCTTCAACATAAAAGGTTGGCCCTTGTGAATACATTTTGATGCAAACTCTAATTTTTAATGATCTTTCTTACTTCTCAATCATTTGAATTAAACTAACTCGCTTTTCTAAAATGTCCTATTATATCAAATCATTGATGATTTTCTAGTAACATTCTAATATATCAAACATTAATTCAATTCTTTTGAATTTGAACATGAGTAAAAAGAATATTTTATTTGGTGTTCACATGGCCTTAAAGGATCCTCATAAAAATATAAGTTAAGAATATAACTTATATTATCCTTATTAATTGAAAATAAACATATGGTATGATTCATATGTTATATTATTGACTTTATTTTATTAAAATGCGTGTTTTTCCTTAAATATTGTACATATGATAGTTTAGGAATACCTAATGCCTAACTTGAGTTCACTTGTTTATTTATTCTATCCACCTTTCACAACTTACATTTGGCATATTAAGATAGATCAGGAAAATATATCATTTATTTAAGTTATATCATTCCTAATATCCCCTTATACCTTTAGATATACTTCACATCAACATTAGTGTTTAAAGCCTCGAGCTCTTTTTTTAATCACCTAGATAAAATGCTTAAAACTTGTCTCATCTTCATTCATACAAAGTAATGAAGGCAATCACCTATATAGGAAGGCATTTCTTAGATGTCTAACATACTTCTCATATTTAAAATTGAATGTTCAATACTAATTTTAACATTCATTCTAGAACTAAAAACACTCAATTCAAGATCAAGCAATCTCATATTTTAGAAATAATATTTTATTTGGAATCTATTTTAGAAAATGTTTAATTCTCAATTAAATATATATTGCATCAATTATTTGATGACAAACAAACTATCATAACTGATAACAAGTATTATGAATAGTTATGGGACATATCGATTTCTCTTTGTGTTACTCTGTCTTTGACATAGTTACTTGATATTTATGTGTTTTTGATATTGATATTTGAGCTCTCTAGTATTGTATTTCAATGTACCTGTTCATACACAACATAGTGTGCATAAGACTATTGATTGCTACATAATAAGGAACTATTTTTATCTCTCATTCTTCTTGTAGCATTTGTAGATACTACATATTGCTTAGGTGCTCAACTTTAGCAATGGACATCACAAAAGGTTTATAATCTTCCATAAAAACTTGTTCAAGTATTTGGTTAATATATAAATAGCTTATAACAATAATAAAGCTCTTCTTAAATGATACTTAGTGATCTTAACCACAAAGATAAATTCAACCGTGACCATATTCGTCATTTTAATCATAATTGATAGCCATTTTTTCCACTTAACAAACTACTTATTGTTACTAGTTATTAAAAATATCATCTACATGAAATGATAAAATTATATGTTTATTATGGGATCTTTTAATATATACTTAGTGATGTTTGTCAATCATACTAAAATCATATGAAATGATTACATTATAAAATTAAATATACCATTTACTTCGAGACTGCATTAGACTATATATTGACTTTAACAAATATAAGCATGTATTATTATTAGCCCTTCTGAATGAAATTTAGTGGTTATATTATATAGATTTCTGCATTTAATTCTTGATTTAAGAATAAATTCTTCACACCAATTTGATTTATATTAAAATCCATTCCAACCACTAAGGCTAGAATTAGTCAAACTAATGTAAACATCATAACAAATGAGAATCTCTTCTCATAATCAATCTCTTCCATTGTTTTTATCCTTTTGCCACTAGGCATGCTTTTAAAGCTACCATCAATCTTTTACTTAGCATTTGAAAAAAGCTTTTGTTCTTGATAACTTCATGTCCTTTTGAAAGATTACTCAAATCTTATATATAGATCAACTCATTAAAATTCATTCTTTTTCTATTGCTATAACTTATTCATCCTTAGCAAGACTAGAAGGAGCCTTTTCATATTCCCCAACTTATTATTTTCATTTGGAACTAACATAAAGGTTTTTCCCTTCAACTTCAAAACATCGTATGAGGATTAATCCACTCACAATATGGGTACAATGAAATTTTCATACACGAATATTTATATATTTATATTGTTTTTACTTAAATTAGATAGTAGGAGAGAGCTCCTGCTGAGTTGCAATTGTTATTGAACAAAAACCAATTCATCATCTCCTAAACTGTACCTACTTGGATTAATACGATTCAATTGGTGTTATCTTATAGGATCATTTTAATCCAATCTCTTAGATAGAGATAAGTTTTGAATTATCTTTTCTTGCTTTAGAAAATCATTCTCTAAGATTGTGATTTTATGTAATGTAAATTAAATTATTTGTTTATTACCTTGTTCACCTTTGAACATATACCCTTTAGAATGCTCAAAATATCTTTTAAAGATACTCTTCTTACCTTTTGGATGTAAATTCTTATACTTATGAGAGGGACCATGAATATAAGTAACAAACAAATTCTCAAGAAATTAGATACAACAAATTAAGTCTCTTACCTGTCCATATCTTGTGTTTTAAGACATCATTTAATAGGCTCCCTATCAAGTACATATGTGATCATCAATGACACATCACTCAAATAAGTGATAAGCAAATTTACAGGTGCCATTATAGACCTAAATATGAGAAGAGTTTTATTTCTCCTCTCTACACCCTTATTTTATTAATGGATTCATAAGAAGGTTATTTCTTATCTATTTAGTTTTTATCACATAGCCTTTTGAATTGATAAGATAAGTCTTCTTATACCCAGAATTGATAAGATAAGTCTTCTTATACCCAATCAATTCTTAAAGTCGTTACTACTTTATATAACTGATTCTCAACTAAATTCATATTCTTTTTGTAAACAATATCATGCTTCAAATCTAAGTAAATTAAATAAATATAACTATTCCAAGTATAGCCACTGATAGATATAATGAAATAAGTACTTTCATGTCATGCTCTTATATCCATTTATCTATAAGTATCTTAATGAATTAATTACAATAGTTTAGCAACTCTTTGTCCATGTTTAATGGTTTTTATACCATTTTTTTTAACTAGACAATATTCACAAGTACATTATTTTACTTTATGTAGGTCTTTAAAAAGATATGCTTAATCAATTGGATTGTTCGATATCCAATATGACCAAGATAAAATCAAATTCTTAGAGAATAATTTTCTAAAGAAAGAAAAGATAATTCAAAAATTATTTCTATATAAGAGATTGGATTAAAATGATGTTGTAAGATAAAACCAATTGAATGATATTCATCCAAGTAGGTGCAATTTAGGAGATGATGAATTTGTTTCTGATCAATAACAATTGCAACTCAGTGAGCTCTCAACTACTATCTAGTTCAAGTAGGCGCAATATGAATATAGAGAGATTCGTTTATAAAAATTTCATTATGCTGTTCATTCTCTAATTTTATTTGTTTAATAAACAACATCAAATACTATAAAATCATCCAACACAAAAATTGATATATTGAATTGTGGATACAGAAATGACAAAATTGTTTCTTATTATAATAAATAAAAGTCTTGGATAAAGATGAAATATGTTACTTTTCTAGTTAGAGAACAAAGTTTTAGGGCTAACGTGGAATCCGATTTAGGTCCTACTAGTTTAGGTAAATATCTAATATGCTCACCCATTTAAGAAGTAATTTTTGGAGGAGAAACTATGCATTTTTGGGATTTGGGCGCTCTTTGGTTTGTTTAATAAACAACATCTAATACCATAAAATCATCTAAAATAAAATTATGAATATTATAATTCTAAGAAAATTATACTTTCCACTACTGTGGAAATTAAAATCAAATCAAAGGCTAATTAAAACATGACATAACTAAGATTTGTTCTTTGTGGGAGGCTCTTTTCCTTTCCCATTTTAATTGGCCTAGTCTTTCTTGGTATCTTGAGAATGAAGGAAAGTTTTCTTTCCACTTTTTATTTAGACTCACTATAATGCTTCCTCTTTGTAGTTTTTAACTCCTTCTATGCATAACTTAGCCATATATACCTTAGTATATGGCTCAAAACTCTCAAAATGTTTATTATGTATTATTTTTATATTCTTATTCTAAGTTAACTGCATTTCCATATGCTCCCAATTTAGAGGCCAAGAACGTGTAACAATTTACACTAGCTACGTATAAGATAATATATGACTAACATATCTCAATTTACTGTATTTGATATTGGCTTCACATGCCTCTATATTGAGTGCTCCTATCTCATATGCTCATTTATAATTTATTTATTAGTTATTGCATATATGTGTGTGTGTGTGTGTCAATTATAATAGTAAGTAATTATAATATGATCAATGGGGTGCTACTATAACATATTACCACCATGAATCATATGTCTTTGGCATGATCATACGTTTGAACTCTAACATAACATCATCATATATGATGTACAAGCCAAAGAGTTCTTCTTTTACATGAGTCATATGCCTCACAATTTTTCTATGATGACTCATAGTGTCTTTCTTGACACCATAATGATTTCATGTAATAAGACAAGGGCCTTTTACTCTTCCAATATATATTGTATTGTCATACTTATAAATTTCTAAATTATCATCATTAAAATTTCACCTATAGTGAATCCTATAATATATTTCTCAGATATAGTAGTTATTTTCCTCAAACTTATAGTTTTTTCAATGACACATTTAAGATGTAATTGTTTTCATTTTAAGTTATTCTAATACAGTCCTCTAAATTGAAACTTTGATTTTTTTTCTCAATTAACTATAGACTTAAAAGATTGCTAAGTTTCCAATCATCATCCATATAATAATTTATCAATAATTAATCATTCCATTTAGATTATTTGTTTACAAATATCTCAAGTATGATATGTATAATATATATATACAAAATAATCAAAAATAAAATAATAATGCATTTCAATAAACAAATATTGTTTACAAATTAAATGCTATAACAATGGTTGTTATAAATAACTAATTCTACATAAGTATCATCAAATATCAAATAAAAAGTGACAAATACTTTTTAAGTAAAAATTATAAAATTTGATGAACCTTATAAGGAATTGAGTCAATTACCTCTTTAAACGAATGAGTAAATTTTATATCAACTATAAGCTCTATCATGTCCATTAATAGGGCATTAAACTTAAGACCTCTAGACACTTCTCTTATCCTATGCTCTTTTAAGAAGGTTTGCACTACCTAACTATGTGTGAATATGATCTAATGGAGCATTTTACACCTTGTTCAATAAACCTCCATGTTAGGGTATGACCGTTTTGCAAAATACTTCATATTTGCTCAAGGGAGTGGTGAATCCCTAATAACCAGCAAAGATGAGACATTGTATCATGTTATTCACCAATATAGCATTAAGTCTTTCCTAGGCACTATACGACATTGACTTGATTATGCCTTCATAAAATTCACACTATACTGGAGTTTAACTTGAAATTGGAGTTCTCATTGCCATTATTTTCCTGAAACAAATTCAATAAAAAACGACATTCAACATTTTTAATAATAAGTTAAAATTCGAATTAGATCTATATTTATTTAAGAAAATTAGATAAAATTTGGATAAATAATTTAGGAATTAATAAAAGAGAATAAATAAAATAAACAAATCATTGATGAGAATTGTCCTCCAAACAAATCTTTAAACATTTATAAAAAGAATCTATAACATAGAACAAATCACAGAAAATGGTTACAAATAGATCTATATCAAGTTTATACAAGATGTAAGATGTAGACAAGTGTGCATAGTTACGTCTTTAATATCACAAGTTAAAGGTTCAAGTCTCTAAAATAACAAAGTTTTTAATAGACCTTAATCAAGGTTTTATATGTGCTCTAATAAGCTTATGGGTTTGGCACATACTTAGGTTGTCTTTTTAACCCATATGGCTTAACTTAAAATTTTTTAAATTTAGTAATTAGTAATTTTTATTAAAAAATAATTGCTAATAAGTTTATTATAAAATAAGCTAAACAAAGATTATTCCATACTTAGAATGAGTGAACACATTTGTTTATATAAACACAGATAATTATAGTATTAGTCTTTACGTAAACCATTATCTAAACACTATCTTTTTCTTCTTTGGAAACTCTAGCCATACCTTTAAAAAATAACTAAATCTATGCAATTGTCACTCCTCTTCTTTTTGCACTACCTGACAACTTTGGTGTTCACTAATGACAACTCATCACCAATAACTCATCCACAAACGTGCCACCAATCACTACCAATTGTTACAGATAGTGAGGAGTGACGAGTGCTCTGTTGAGAAGGAGCAACGGTTAAAGTACCATCACCACCAATCACTATGGTGTCTTGACAACTTCTCCGCTTGCATAGCCTACCACTTGCCACATGTTTGAAAAATGATCGCCTACATGGACCACCACTATGCTTGAAAAACGATCGCCTACATAGACCACCACTAGCAATGTTTCACCTTGTGGTTAGATTTAGATTCTTTTTACACTAAGCAATTTCAATGGTCTAAACATAAATGGCATTTTTGTTTTCACCATTGTCATTTTTGCAAATATAAAATGGGTGTTTATTTACACCATGGTCACTTATTAAGAAGAAAAAATTTGAAAGCCTCTTATGTTAAAATGTGGAAGAGGATGAGCAAGAAGATGGTTCTCTATGAAAGGTTTAATAGAGAAAAATAAGGGGCAACACACAAAAGATAAATGTGGTAAAAACATAAGTCTCATTTAGGATGTAGAAGTCAACAAGAAAATATACTAGAATTGTTCAAATTACGTTCTAACAATGGGTCCTAATATGAACGTAGTTGTGCTTTGAAAAATATATACTAACAAACAAAGACAAATGAAAAACATATGTTATTGTGTCCTTTGAAGTGAATTCTTCACAAATCTCACATTATTATTTATCAACAAATTGTTATCGATTATTTTTACAGTCAAATATCATTATCATCAAATACAATCAATTAAGATTTGCTTTAATGCCAATGTAAGAAATTAAAATTACATATAATTTATTAGGATCAAAACATATTTATATCACCGATCAATCAAGCTACTACTTTTTCCTTTAATCTATAGGATAAGAGATTTTCAAGATTCTTTTTAATTGCTTTTCTTCTTATTGTTTTTGTTGTTTTGACAATCATAACAAAAACAATAAAACAATAAACAAGTCCTTAATAAATATTAAGAAAAAATAAACATTTTAAGTGTTTTTCAACTTCCTTGCTTGCTCCTTCAGCTGTGTTTATTCTTTTTCTCGACTTGAATTGAATTAGTAGATCAATTTTCAACTTGACGAAAATAGTATTCAAAAATGGCTCAGACTACCTTGTGCAATTTAATCCAATTATCAAACAATACATAAATAGTAAATCACCTTAACAAAAACAACTCACTTGGTTGGGTTGATATGACGATCATAGAGTCAGATTGCTAGTCACTGATTATTCTTATGTTAAGTAGGATTACAAATGCACAACTTTCCTGTGATTTGAATATGATACATTTAATTTGGAGAAGATTTTAGTATCAAAGGACCATAGCTTAATTTATGACATAACCGAGAATTTTAACCTAATTAGTTTACTTTTACCAATTAATTATATATTTTATATTCAATTAAAATATTAAATGATAAAAAGTTAAATTATAAGTTATAATCTTGTATTAATAAGTTAAATTATATTCGAACGATCATAATATATCACAATTTTGATATATTATTATATATTATTTAATAATTTTTTATTTGGTCTTTGGAATTTTTAAAATTAATTTTAACTTAATTTACGTTAATTTTGTCTCTTCAATTATTTTATATATGATTCGTTAAATTTCTAACATATTGATAATAATTACAAATTATAAATATAATTTATAATTAGACTCAAATAAATTAAAACTTATAAAACCTAATTAGAATTATTTTATATTTTAATTTTATTCATATAATTATAATTAAAATTAGAGTTTACTCTTTTTTTCTTTTTGGAACAAAGTGAATGAAAATCCTTTGCACCGAAAGGAGTTGTAGAACAGTTACACCTAGGCATACCCAGGAAAATCATCTAGCAATCATTCTACGAGAAATATTTAAACACTTACACCAACTCCTAATTTTCCTATTACATGGCAAAAAACAACACACTAAATCTATGCTTCAACTGGTTAATAATAACCTCAACACATTTATCAATAGAAGCCTCATTCTGGTGAAAAACAATTTGATTTCTAAACCACCAAATATAATAAACAATAGCATAAACACCAGCTGCTCTCATCATACAAATGTAGGACTTCTTTTTAGTTTTTGTGTTAATTTCGACCAAGACTTTAGATTATCATCGACACGAGAAATTCTAAGCTAGTGCGTTACTCTCTATAGATAAGACTGAAAAAAAAAACACATTTAACGAATATGTGATCTGCATTCTCAATATGTTGCCCACAAAATCTGCAATCCAAATGAAAACCATGATCCATGCCTAACTTTTGCATTCTAGCATATGTATACAACTGTCTTTTTTAGCGAGCCATAAAAGAAAAGAGCATTTTAGGATATGAAAACCATGCCACATATTTTGCATGATTAGGGAAATCTGACCCTTCTTTCAAAACATATCATAAGCAACACCAACATTTAGTCTACCATTTTTTGCTCTCATATTATCAAATAAATTAACATAAATCTGAGGATATAACTGCAACAATTCATCCCTGACTTTCAACAAACTTTTACAATAATGAACCAAATGGAGGGATGTTTAAGAATATTTGTCTGAGCCTATTTCTACCAGATTGAAGCAGAATCTAAATAGGACTCAGCTAAATGAATCATTGCACCTTTATTCCAAGTAAGCAATTCCTTAAAACCAAGCCCACCTTCCTCTCTTAGAAGAGTAACAATTTGCCAACTCACAAGACTTTTCCTACTAACATCAACACCACTCCATAAGTAAGATCTACAAATACATCAAATCTTGGCAATCACAAACTTAGGAATGGGAAAAACCTAACACCAAAAGTTCTAAATACCATAAAGCACATATCTAATCAATTCCATTCTATCAACATAAGATAAGGTACGAATGCTCTAACCCTTAGCTCTAGTTGTCATTTTCTCAATTAGTACAACATAATCAAAAATTCTAAGTTTACAAGAACTAAGAGGAAATATCCAAGTATTGAACAGGGAGTCTTCCCTCCTCAGATCCGAGCAGATTAAGAATATGATTTTTCAAATCATTTGTAACTTCCCCAAGGAAAATTTTCCTTTTTTCTTATTAGCATAAAGTCCAGATTGGCCAGTAAATTGATCGAACAAAGCCTTCAACCTAGTAATAGAATAAATATTAACCTTACAATAGACCAAAAGATCATCTGCAAAGCTCAAATGAGTTAGATTGAACTTCCTTAAAAGTTCTCATCAAACATTTCATATCTAGCATAAAAAGATAAGGGGACATGAGGTCTCTTTGTCTCAAACCTCTAGCGGGGAAATAGCCTTCAAGATTACCATTCACCAAAATAGAAAACTTAGCAGTTCTAACACAGCTCATAATTCACTATAATCTCTAGGGAAATCTAAAACCAATCAACAAATCTTCAAGGAAGTCCCAACTAATTGAATCATAAGCTTTATGAATATCAATTTTGAAAGCACACCGAGGATAAATATTATCCTAACCATAATGTTTCAAAATATCTTGACTAACCAAAATATTATGCACCATAGATCGGCCTAGAACAAAAGCCCCTTAAGCTGGATCAATCAAATCTTGAATCACCTTCTTCAATTTTTCATTCAAATTTTTTTGTGATTCCCTTATATATGACATTACCGCACGAAGTGTAAGTGTAAGTCGTGTACAAGTCGACTTGTACAGTGAGTAAGTCGACTTACACGCATTCAGCACCGATAAGTCGACTTATGCAAGGACGGTACTGTTTATTTGTGCCCTAAAGACAATCCCCTTTAGCGCGTTTTATTCAAAGTCGTGTGCAGACTTTATGAAT
>JANIJH010000223.1:55669482-55683912 GCA_024520975.1 Erythroxylum areolatum | reverse complement strand
AATTAGAAAATTTGGAATTAAATGTTATGGATTGGGAAATTGATGGATTAAAATGTACATTTGGACTAGGACAAATGCCAAGTGGTAGGATAAATTGATACATGAAAAATTTGGATGATTTAGCCTATAATTCATTGACATTTGGCATAGTTAAATTGGTGACAAATGGACTACTAATTAGTTTATAAATATAGCTGTGCTTAAGTAAGAAATGACCTACTATAAACGTGACATGTGGCAGCATATATATAGGATAAGTGGACTGCATTCAAAGGTGACAAATGCCAATGTACAAAGGAGACACCTAGCATCCAAGGTGTTACATTTATGCAGGAGTGATTTTTGTTTCTGCTCATTTCTTCTTCTTACACCACCGAAACTCTCTCACCCTTAAAACCTTGTATTTCGTCTATGTTTCTGTCCAATTTCTACACCAATAATCTATGTTTTTACCCTTCATAAAATATCTAAAGAACCAGCTGATTGTTGTTGTTTTATTATAGATGAAAGTCATCTAATCCCACCTTAAATGTGTGATGTTTATGCTTACTTGGAGTACTAGATTGGCTTGATATTGTGAGCTAGAATTGGAGTTAAACATGTAAGTAAATGATTACTATTTATAGCATGTTATGATACAGAATTGATGATGATGAATTAGGATGAATTAGATATGATGTTAATGATTGATAGTGCTGGAATATGTTAGCTGTAGTGTTTTCACTGAACATGCATCGGTATTTTGGCCATAACTTGATTTGTAGACATAAAAATGGGATTATTTTAAGTTTGTATTAAACTAAAGACATATGGATATATTTTTCATGAAGGAATGGAATTTGAATTTTGTCTTTAAGAGTTTCAAAATTTTAGCTTAAAGTTGAGCTTTTGTATTATGTCATATGGATATATTTTTCATGAGTTTTTGGAGATGTTATAAGAATGAATGAGAGTTTGGATATTGTATAATCATATAATGTTATAAGAACATTGGTGAATGAATGATTGATGATATTATAATTTATTGAGGTGTTAACTTAATTTCAAATTAGACATACATGAGTTTTGAAGTATGAATGATCATAAGCTATGAATTAAGGAAATATACTCGGAATAGTCATTGAGCATGCATTGAATAAGTATATATATGCACAAATGAATAAGTATTTTATTGATCGACCTTGTAATGTGAATTATATGTGAATTTTCTAATTTTAGATGCTCAAATTAGATGTCAATCAAACATTTTTGGACCATGCAGGCAATAAAATAAATTGGAGTGTACTGTGAGTCAACCTAGATGATCTTCCTATGATTGATTTATTCCGTTTAACTTCTAATTATTAAACTATTTGTGATTTGTTTGTGAATTCTAGACTTTAATGGTCTAAGGAGTTTGATATTCAGGAATGTGTTGGAAGTGTTTTGTTTTCATTTGAAAATTGAATGATATCTGTTTGTATTTGAATTCTGAATGATATCTGAATACTCAATGAAAGTTGAATGTTGGACTGAGGTCTGATGATTATGAGATTCTGTCTGTGCATTATAAGTGAATGCTATACATGACATATTTTGTTATTGATGCATTTTGTACAATGCATGTTCAAATAAAGGCGTTGTGATTAGATTAGCCAGTTTAAAAGAGCTTTAATCTTAAAATTTTGCACGTAGAGCTTTGCTCCTTGATTTCTGTATATGACTGAGCCCAATAGGCCAATATCTGTATCTGTATCTGTATCTGTATCTATATCTGTATCTGTATCTGAAAGGCACTCAGTCACAACAAATAATAACGAATTTGGAGTCTCATATGCATTTGCTATTGGAGTTATGTAAATATAGTTCCCTGGAAAGCAAGTGTATTTACATATAACTTAATCTTCTTCCAGTTACTTTTGTAATGAAAATATTTATTATTAATAAAATAAAAGAGTTTGGTTTTATTTGTATGAGCATTGTATATCTAGTCATAAGGTACCAAGATTCATTTGTAAGTGATATAAATATACATGGAGATGTATGAGAAACATGTGTATTATTAGAATCTAAAGTAGTTGATTCACAGTTGAATAATCAAGTTGGTCGCTTGATTATGGTTTAGACTATAGTGTTGCAATTTATCTCCGTATAAGTAAAAGAGTTTACTTCAAGGGAATGATGTGTTTCATATCATGGTAGTAATTAACTATCGATAATGGCACTATTAAATGAATATGGAATCACATATGTTTGTAAAGAATAAAGTAGGTCGTTACTTTAATCTTAAAATATACATTCTTTTATTACGAACCACAATCTTGATGAGTTGTGAACTCATATGTGTTTCATTATAATTCTTGATATGATTAGAATGAATTTTTACAGAGTATCAATCCAGTGTCTACATGTTAGAATTATTAATTGAAACATGTATTAAGGAACACTCACTCAAATAAAGAGTTTATAGTGATATCATCACTTCTAGATGTTTTACAGAGATTGGTGATAAAACTGGCGTCAGTAATTTGATGGACTAGCTATCCATCAAGTCTTAACACCAAGATGAGATCTTGTGTGTTAATCACCATATAAAGTAAAACAGGAGATCTAGAGGAAAAACCAACATAAGGGTAAAACGGTAATTTTATCCTTTATTGTGCAGATGGCCATAATATGGTTTATAATAAAGATTGCAATTGGACATCTTATTTGAAACATGTGTTCTTATAATATTTAGTAATTCAAGAGTTCAACTAATTGTTTTTAGTGGAATGACATTTGGTTAATTATTTAGAATTATTTCTAATGAGATTAAATTAATTCTGGGCTTATTGGAGCTTGAATTATCTAAGTCCAATTAGATTCTCCACTTGTCTTCTAGGAAAGTTCTCAAGAAAAATAAGAAATATAAATAGAGGTTTTAATGCCTATGATTGAATGTTGCGCTTGTACTAGTTAGTTGTTAATTAAAAGCCCAAATGAACATTTAGTATTGGGTTAGACTTTGGTTTGATTTGATTAATTAGATTAATTAAATTGAAACAAAGTTATTAAAAAAGAGAGGGCATATTTCAGTTTTTTATAACTAAATGTGCAGCTGTATATTTAGCATTGAATTGCTAAATTAAAGATGGTTTTTATCATGCTTTAACATCATTAAATGTAGAAATGATCTTATCATTAAATGGATTAATGGTTATCTTTTAATGATAGCATGTAACCTTTTAGCATTCATTTGATTAAAGAAAGGAAGAGGTGCATTTAATGTACTCTCTTTTCCTTCTTTCATCCATAACCGAAAAATCTGATGGTCTCATTTAGGTTATTGGTCTTTTTATATAGCCATCTTAAAAAAAAGAGAAAAGTATCATTTATTGGCTTTTTTATGATTAATTAAAGAATGAAGTGATGCATTAGATGCACATCACTTCTTTCTTTCATGATAACCAAAATTGAGAGAGCGAGAAGAAGGTGTTCTTGCATTTTTTGACTTACTATCTCCTCTCTTGCATAGCCTAGCCGAAACATGAATGAGAAGAGTCTCATTTTTGGTTTCTTTCAACTAAGGAAAATCTCTCAAGATTTCTTCTCCTTTCCCACCAAAGGATCTTGGTAACTAAGTTGTCTAAGAATAACAAGTGGTAGATCGAACTTGTCGAGGATACAATAACGAGGAGAGGATACATTGACAAGAGAGGATACAAAATTAAGGAGTCAAAGTTGTATTAAGGAGTCGGTATATTTCTACCATCTTATTCTTATGTTAATTATTTTCCTTATACCGTATCATGTATGGCTTAAACATATTGATTTGGTTATCATGTTTCTGCTACATTTTGATTTAGGAAAAAGTTTTGAAATCTACTGTTTTAGCCAAATCTTGCATGTTTTTGTTTTCCATCCAATAAATGGTATCATAGCCATTTTATTATGCATGATTTCAGATGGTATTTATTAAAATTTAAAGCCCAAAAAGACTGAGTGGGAGAGTATGCTCATGTGAGAGTCCACAGTTTCCATGTGATGGCCTATTTGCTTGTGGTGAAGTGTTACTCCCCACCGGAGGACATGAATCTTAGATCTTGCATCGTTTGGGTCTCTTAAAGGATAAGTCTACTCATTGGTAGCAAATGTGACCTCCCACCGAGGCATGGTTTATAAGTATCTTTAATGGATGAATCAAATAGTTACACACTCAACATAGTTTATCAATAACCTGCCAACCATAGCTCTATTGATAAATGTATGGACCAAATTATAGCGCTTCTCAAAAAGTTAGACATGAAGATGCTTGGTAGTTTTTTGAGTGGGAGGGTCCCAATTTTTCTTTTGATGGATAAGATGGCTTACCGTCACTTAGTCCGTTATAGATAAGAAAAATAACTGTCGTATAGAGATTTTATTTTTAAGTTTAGTTAAATCTATCATCATGCATACATGCATAATGATTTTATACAAAGTTCTAATATTGTTGACTAGTATGCTCATTCTTTAATAATTTATATTTTCAGACATAATCACCATAATATGAATCCATTCACTTTGCTCTTAACTAATAATAAATTGAAAAATGAAGAGAATTTTAATGAATGGAGACGTAACCTTGACATTTTTCTTCAATATGAATGAATTTCATGGGTATTAATGGAAAATGAGCTTACACCTCTGGATGAAAATTCAACTTCTAAGCAAATCTAATAACATGAGCGATGGTAGAATGCTGATAAGACTACTAAGTGTTATATCCTAGCTTCAATTAGCGGAATGTTGCAAAGGCAAATTGCATGCATGAAAACTGCTATTGCAATGGTCTATCACCTACATGAGATGTTTAGTGTAAGGACCAGGTCTGCAAGGGTGAAAGCTATCCAAACCTTTCATAATCTCAAACAAAAACCTGGTGAACCAGTGCAAGATTACATGCTTAAGGTAATCTCTGCGATTACTGAGGCTTAGATGCTTAGGGCAGATATGGATGTGGAAATGTAGATGATTATGATCATCTTCTTTTCAGCAGTTTAAGTTAGACTATGAGCTCAACACCAAGGATTTCACCTTGAGTGAGTTAATGAATACCCTCTAGAGCATGGAGGATATATTAAATATCAAGGCTCATGGGCCAGAAGCTAATGTAGCATCTTCTTCTAAGCCCAAGGGTAAGGGCAAGCAAAAGAAGAAGGGTCCAATGAAAAAGAAGGCCCAAACAAGGGTTAAAGCCTAACCCATCAAAAGAAGGCCAAAGAGGACATAAAGGGAAAGTGTTTCCACTATGGTGAGAAGGGCCACTGGAAAAGAAATTGTGTGGTCTACCTTGAGTCCCTAAAAAACAAACAAGGCATGGGTTTCCTAAGTTTCTTAGGAACTAGAAATGTGGCAGATTCATCTAATTCTTGGATATTAGATTCAGGAGCTGCTAACCATGTTTGCAATTCTTTTCAGGGGTTTCAGTAAAGGAAAAGACTACATAAAGGCCAGTTTCAAGTTAAGATAGTAGATGGAACCTATATTAGCAGAATCATTGGGAGTAATTATCTTAGACTTTCCTAGTGATCATAGGTTATATTTGGAGGATATAAATTTCATCCTAATGATTGTAAGGAACATGATTTCTATTTTTTTGTCTAATAAAATCTAGTTATTCCTTATATTTTGGAAATATTATTTCAATATATGAGAATAAGGATTTTATTTGTAATGCAATAATTAAACAAGGATTGTTCTTTATAGAACCTATGACAGGTTCACTAAACACCACATAATTAATAAAACCAAGACAATCTAATGATCTAGCATTAATTCAAAATATCTGTGGCACTTAAGAATGGGTCATATCAATCAGAAAAGACTTGACAAGTTAGTGAGGATGGCATCCTTTTGGGCTTTGATAATGATCCATTACCCACCTGTGAATCTTGTATTAGAGGAAAAATGACCCAGGCCTCATTTCCTTTAAAAGGAAACAAATTTGAATCCACTTTGCACCTGGTACACATTGATGTGTGTGGGCCCATGGACGTACAAGCTAGAGGAGTTTATGAATATTTTATAACCTTTATAGATGATTATTCTAGATATGGCTATTTGTATTTGATGCATAAAAAGAGTGAGTCCTTTGAAAAGTTCAAAGAATTCAAAGCTGAAGCTGAAGCTGAAAAGCAGCTAGGTAAGCCATTAAAACAACTTCGATCGGATCAAGGTGGTGAGCACTTATTTGGAGAGTTAAAACAATTTCTAATTGACAATAGAATTGTTTCTAACTTGTTAGCTCCTCAAACACCTCAACAAAATGGTGTAGCAAAGAGGAGGAATAGGACTCTATTGGAAATGGTAAGATCAATGATGTCCTACACTAGCCTTCCAGAATCGTTTTGGGGATATGCCATATAAATGGCAACTTATCTTTTTAACATTACTCTATTTAAATCGGTGCCTAAAACATCTAGGGAGTTGTGGACTGGTTGAGTGCCTTCATTGTGGCACTTAAAGACTTAGGGCTACCCAGCCCATGTTCAAAGACTTGAATCCACAAGGATGGAACCAAGATCAGAAGTATGTTTGTTTGTAGGATATCCTATAGGTACACGAGGGTACAATTTGTACAGTCCTCTAGATAGGAAGGTATTTGTGTCGACAAATGCGACCTTCTTAGAGGAAGAATTTGTTAGACATGACAAAGGAAGAAGTGAAGTATTACCAAAGGATTTAGTTATTTCATCCAAACCAAAAGTTGATTTGGATATGGAAGAACAAGATGTCGAAATGGATTCAAAAGTTGAATCAGAAGAGCAGCCTAAACATCTAGTAGTGCCTAGACGTAGTGGGAGGGTTGTAAGACAACCAGATAGGTATCTAGGTCTAGGAGAAGGCATAATTGCCATCTTAGACTAAGAAAAAATGGATCCCATTACTTATACACCGGCTATTAATGATGTTGATGTAGAAAAATGGCTCAAGGCGATAGAATCAGAAATAGATTCCATATACACCAATGAAGTCTAGATCCTTATAGATCTACCACCAGATGTAAAAGCCATATGGCATAAATGGATCTATAAATGGAAAAGAGGATCAGATGGAAAGGTAGAGACTTTTAAAGCTAGATTGGTAGCTAAAGGATATACTCAAAAAGAGGATATAGACTATGAGGAGACTTTTTTCTCTAGTTGCCATGCTTAAGCCCATCAGAATTCTTTTGGCCATAGTAGCCTATTTCAATTATGAAATATGGCAAATGGACGTCAAGACCGCATTTCTTAATAGGGATTTTGAGGAGATCATTTATATGGCCCAACTAGAAGGATTCATTAAGCCAGCTAATAAGCATAAGGTATGCAAATTGTAGAGGTCCTTTTATGGACTTAAGCAAGCATCTAGGTCTTGGAACATTAGGTATGATAAGTCTATCAATACCTATGGGTTCATACAAATCCTAGATGAGCCTTGTGTCTATAAAAGGATACAATAAGGTAATGTCACTTTCCTAATCCTATATATTGATGACATTTTGCTCATTGGGAATGATGTAGGAATGTTATGTACAGTTAAGGGATGGTTGAACGAATAGTTCTCAATGAAGGATTTAGGAGAGGCTAGCTATGTTCTAGGGATCAAGCTTATAAGGGAACTTAAGAACAAACTAATAGCCTTATCTTAAATAACCTACATTCAGAACATGCTCAATAAGTTTGCCATGCAAGATTCTAAGAGGAGTTTCACACCTACTAGACATGGAATCAAACTTTCAAAGGAGTAAGCACCTAAGACCCAAGAGGAGGTCAAATGCATGCATAACATTCT
Source organism: Erythroxylum areolatum (assembly GCA_024520975.1). NCBI lineage: Eukaryota > Viridiplantae > Streptophyta > Magnoliopsida > Malpighiales > Erythroxylaceae > Erythroxylum > Erythroxylum areolatum. The sequence goes on along the minus strand of JANIJH010000223.1, from coordinate 55,676,133 downwards.
ATATGCTTCAGCAGTTGGAAGTTTAATGTAAGCTATGCTTTGAACTAGAGCGGATATCTGTTATGCAGTAGGACTGGTAAGTAGATTCTAGTCAGGAATGGAGCATTGGATTTCAGTTAAGTGCACACTAAAGTATCTTCGTAGGATGAAGAACTTAATGTTTGTTTACTCTGGAAGTAACCTTATTCCGACAGGATATACAGATTATGATTTCCAATCAGATGTTGATTCAAGAAAATTAACTTCTGGTTCTATATTTGTTTTAAGAGGTGGAGCCATAGTCTGGAGGAGTTTTAAACAATCTTGTGTTACTGATTTGACTATAGAGGTTGAGTACGTTGCTGCTTTGAAGCAACAAAAGAAATAGTCTGGCTTCGCAAGTTATTGAGTGATTTTGAGGTAGTTCCTGAGGTAGAAAAGGCCATTACACTTTATTGTGATAATAGTGGGTTAGTAGCTAATTTTAAAGAAACTCAGAACCATAAAGCTGCCAAACACATTGAGAGAAAGTATCATCTCATAAGGGAGACAATACAATATGGTGAGGTGAATGTGGTAAAGATTCCCACAGAGCAAAACCTTGTTGATCCATTTACGAAGACGCTGTCTCAAAAGAGATTTGAGGGTCACCTAGTAGGGATAAAAATGAGGGATATGTCAAATTTGCTTTAGGTTAAGTAGGAGATTGTTGGAGTTATGTAAATATAGTGGCCTGGAAAGCAAGTGTATTTATAGATAACTTAATCTTCTTTCAACTGCTTTTGTAATGAAAATATTTATTATTAATAAAACAAAAGAGTTTGGTTTTATTTGTATGAGCATTATATATCTAGTCCTAAGGTACCAAGATTCTTTTGTAAGTAATATACATATACATGGAGATGTATGGGAAACATGTATATTATTACAATCTAAAATAGTTGATTCACAGTTAAATTATAACATTCCGTTCCCATATTAAAGGTTAGAACCCTAAAATTAGGTACTTGTGAGATCAAAGAGAGATTAAGAAAAATGCATTTCATGTTCATGCATAATGTTAGCATATATGCATGTGAATTTGAATTTTTGCACACATTAAAATGACGATACATGCATTCATTGACATATTCCGGTTATAATTGATCTATAAATGTGATTATTTTTGGAATTGGGAATTGTTTGTGTTAAGGGTTGATTTGGAAAGTATACTTATTGACTCATAATTTTTAGTGAAAATTTGAAAATTTTCTAGAATTTAAGGGTACTTTTGGATTAGAAAAAATGCCAAGTAGCAGAACAATTGATGAATAATGGTAGAAATAAATATCAAATGGCAGTGGCAATTTTTATATATGACTTTAGGATTTAATGACAAGTGTCATTGAAAATTGGGAGTCAATTAGATTAGAAATTGGAGACAAAATAGACTAGTTATTAAAATGCACTAAAAAGGAACCATGGGAAAGTGACATGTGTCACTTGCCACACCACTTGTTGAAACACGTTTTTATAAAGTGAAAGACCATATTTTGGTCTTTCACTTGCCAAAAATGACATAGGCTTTGTTCTCCATCTTCTTCATTTCTTCATCTTCTCCATTCTTCTTCTTCTTCACTTACGATAGTTTCTTCTCCAAGCCATAAAGTTGAACCTTTCTTTCCTCCATCACCAACCACTTAAATACTTTACTATCTCCTTCTTATTGCTAAAAGACCCAACCTATTCTACCTTAAAAGTTGATTTTTCGTGTATGTTGAAGGAGCTAGTGTTCTTGGTGACTCTTGAAGAAGCCTTGGGTAAATCAAGTAAGTGATTAGCATTTTCTTCATGATTTGTTAAATGACCATGTATGATTGATGGTTAGTGATAGATTGATGAGTTAAAGGAAGTTGATTATATGCTATAATGTGAACGAATAAATGGATGAATAAATGTCCTGTTTTTGTATATATGATGTTTACTTATTCATAGGTTGCTATAGGGATGCTTTTTAGGTTAGTGATCATAAAAAAATGATGGTTGAATAGTGATGATATGTTGATGAAGACATGAAAAATTAGTGATGTTTTTTTTTTCATAAATAATAGATTTTTATTTTATTTTATGGATGATTAATATTGGAAATAATTTATGAATGTGAATTGAAAGTTGATGATTGAAAAGGTGTTTATGTCCAAGTTTGGCGTAATGAAAAGTGCAGAAAAATGATGAATGAACGTACATTGTGTTCTGTTTTGAGATTTTGAAAACCATGAGTGATGATCTATTGTGTAGATGCTATGAGTGGTGAATTAAGGGCATCGTGAAAGTGAAGTTATGCTAACTAAGATGTTGTAGTGATGGTTTGGCGATAAAAAGATCGTCAAATTGATGTAGAAATTGTGCAGAACATTTGATTGATAAATAGAGTTTTCATATTTTGTTTTGATGGATAAAAACATGGATCATTGATTGTTGTAAACATGGATTGGATTGAGAATTGAAGTTAGAGAAAAGGCAAGTGTAGTGTCTCAAAAAGGGAAGAACTAGGATGAAAGTTTAGAGACAAAGTGATAATGATGTTTAAAGAGTGCTAGAATATGTTAGATGTAACATTTCCACTAGATATTCATTTGTAATTTATCCATGAATTGATCTGTAGATATCCAAATGAGATGAATTTTAATTTGGATTAAACTAGCGACATATGGTTGCATTTTTTATGAAGACATCGGATTCAAATTCTGTTTCTAAGAGTTTCAAAATTTGACTTGAAATTGTGTTCTTGGTGTAGAAAGTTGATGATGAATGTATATATATGTATATGTTTTGTTTTAGTGTTTATGATCAATCATGGATTATAATTTGTTTATGGATGAGATTAAGTTGAATTGGAGTTAGAATAATGGGGAAATGATGAGAAATTAAATTAGAAATGATAGACCAAACTTAAGGTAGTGAATGTAGTAAGTAAAGAGTTAGAAATCTGGAAAATTTGATGCAATTGGACATACTTTGGTGAAAAAGGCATAAGGTCTTATATAGATCTCTAATTGAGGTCATTTAAGTATTCTTAGAAAGAAGACTTCGATATCTACAACTTCTATGAAGACCTTGAGAAGAGATTTTGACATTTAGAGGGTCACAATTTAAGATTTCTGAAAGTGACTCATAAAGGTCTAGTTAATGGACATAGATGTCCGCCTAACGGACATTCACGGGTCAAGTGATCTTAATTAAAGCTTAAATGGGTCTTAAATGGAACCTAGAATGATCCTTGGATTATGTGACTAATGTATGATATGTTTGAAGCCAAAATGGAGGTTAAAACTTAGTGAATGAAGGGATAATATCAAAGTACCAAAGACATGAGTATAATGAGAATGAAGATGATCATATGATTGTAATTACGATTCAAAGGAGTTGAGTAATATGTATTAAGTGATTAATTGAGAATTAGAATTGGATATTATGAGATCATATAAGGTTAGAAAAGAGATTATGAGAAATTGAGTTATGATATAGAGTAACCAAGTGTTCTTGAGGTGAAAGCTTATGAATAAGCTAGACACATACAATGGTAAAGATTGAATGGAGAACTTAGAATGATCATGAGAAAATGAAGTGTAAATCTAAGTTCAATTACACAAATATGAATCATGAAATGAGAATGAGCATAATATATGAATTTAGATAATATACCCGGGATTATCATTGAGCATGCATTATACACAACACATATACATATGTGTATGATTGAGTGTTTATATGCTTGTGCAAGTAATAATTTGTGTAAATATGTATTATATGATGATGATACATGATAGAACATCCCCATCCAAACTTTCTGGATCATGGAAGCTAATGCTAATCTGGAGCGTATTGTGAGTAGACCTAGATGGTCTTACTTTATTGTTTGTTTTGTTTAAGTTAGGAATTGAGTTATTATGAATGAGATGTGAATGTGATTTGATTGTATGGTTTCAGACAATGAAGGTCTGAGGTTTCTGATGCTTGAATGCAATATTGAAGTGCTACTTATATGTGAACATGATCAAATAAGTGCTTCTAAATGTGATCTTTGAATGTCGGACCTCGTTTCGAAAAAATATGCGAATATGCATATGACTAAAAAAGTGTCACTCAACAATGATGTTGAATGCCAGACTTTGGGTCTGATGAAAAATGTGAATTGAATGTGAATATGTAAACATATGACCGATTGAGCATATGATATATGATACATTCCATTACATGAATGCATGAAAAATAAAGACAGTTGTGACCGAAGTAGCCACTGAAAAAGAGCTTAAAGCTCAAATTGTGAAAAAAGAGCTTAAAGCTCAGAAAGTGTATAAAAGCCAAAGGCTCACTATGTAAAATGAGCCCGGTATCCCCAACGGATATAGGACAGTAATCTATGAGCCCGGTATCCACAATAAATATGGGACAGTTTAGGCACTCGATCATAACAAAGTAACAAATGAAAAATGAGTCTTATATGCACTGCATATGTATGATATGAATGATTATATTGAATGTAAAATGTGAAATGATTGATCAAGTGTATGTGATTCAATGTGATTATTAGAAAAATGATGTGAATTATATGTTATGTGACTGAGTGAGCCATCAAGGCTGGTCGCTTACTGAGTTCCCAAAACTCACCCAAAATTTGCAATATTTTTTAGGCTCAGAAGAGTTTACCCCGTTGGTCAAACAGGAGCATAACCATGCATTCAAGTAAGAGGTAGAGGTCTGGATCAGTTTGCATTTGCATAGAATTTACCATTAATTTTTGTATTAAGGAATGTATTCCAAAATTATTGTAGAATGTGTATGCGAATGTATTTATATTGTAATGACATTATAATTGTGAGTGTTTTGTATCTGAAATGGGCCCTAGTGATTAATGAAATTCCAACAATCTGAAAAAAAATGTTGTTGCACTTGTAAATGAAAAATTTTTATGAAATAAAATGGGTGCCCAATTTGATAATTGATTTCCATATATGTGTGCATTGTTTTGAAAAAAAAAATTTGTAACAAGATTTTACTGATCGAGTGTGCTAGCATGCCACCCTCACCAGGCACAGACCTGAATATCACTCAGGATGTCAAGTACGTGTCTTGCGAGGGTGGGGTGTTACATTTGGTTAGTATCAGAGCCTAGAATTACTATCTTATATGGGTGTTTTCTGAAATATGTGTAAAGGTACACTCATTTTTGTCATGTCATACCAGGCAGTAGCAACTGATCCCCAGTCTGAGTTGCATTCATATAAATCACATGCATGAGCATGTGTTAAGAGTTTGAGCTATTAGATGAACTGAAAAGAATGTTAATCTGTTAGAATGTGAGAAAAGGAAGGTTGATGGATATCTAGAAATAAGAAATAGTATATGGTTAGATATAACAAATAAAGATTTATCGCATTTTTATTGGTGGATGTATTATTGAATATGACATCAATATTGTGTTTTGGTGATATGTCCTCGAATGTGATATAGAAGTGAATGCACTATCATAGATTGTTTGAGGAAAATAAGGATATAAGTAGAAATGATGAGATTAAAGAGTATAAGCCGAGTTGAAAGTGACCTTGAGAGGTTGAACTTGGACTTGAAATGATTGTTTGATAAATGTGACAAGAGATAAAATCCCCCATAAGAATATATTAGTGGAATTGAGATCAGAATTGCATGATGATTTTATAGATTTATAATTCTGAATTGATTAATGAGCTACCTGCGGAAGATGAAATAAATGACAATAGGCAGATAAGATAGAAATAAGGAAAGGAAACAAAAATAGGGGGAATGAAATAGACATAATTGACTTTACAAGAGATGAATGATGTGTAGTAAGGAGAAAGTTAGAAATGCATATAAGAGAGGATTTTATGTACGCTTGAGATAAAGAAAAAGATGATGAATGATTATGACATGATGTAACAATAGAAGAGGCAAATTCTGGAGAATTAGGGTAAAGTTGATGATAGTATGCGAGGAAACCTCAATCGTGGTGATTTGCGACCTTTCGCTCTTACCCTTAGAGGTCGAATCAAAATTTTAATTCTAAGGATTGCAATATAGAATGCAACCTCGGGTTGTCTCACTTAATTGGAACCTAATGCAATGGACCTAAGCTAGCCTAAATGTCATGAAATGCAAACTAAAGTGGTAAGGAGGGGGTTTTGATTCTTTTAGAAAACTAACAAAATTGAACTAATTGTAAGAGAAATGTGTAAAAAGTGTTTTTGGATTTTGGGAATAAGAATTTGAAAGTTAGAAACAATGATCAAATGTGATAAAATCCTTTTGAAAAATGAGCTTTGGCTATCATAGTTCGAAATAAATCTTGGTGGGAGTGAAAATCACTAACTTTCAAATGATAAACCTTAAAGAGCTCTTTAAGTCTAAGGTTTTAATCAATGAATTCCATTTCTTAAAAACGTTATTGAATGCATCTTAGTGTGTGCAATGGGTAAGTCAATGCAAATGGTCAATTTGGGATTTAGCATCATCTCAATATCAAACACAGCTAGGCAGATAAAAGAGAATTAACAAAATCAGAAATAGACATAGATGAGAATTCATATATTCAAGCTCCAAGTTCTACATCAACAAACCCAATAACACATTAAATGTTCAACACTTGATTAAACTCTAATCAAGAAAATTCAACTA
>JANIJH010000223.1:55636544-55649397 GCA_024520975.1 Erythroxylum areolatum | reverse complement strand
TCTTTCTATTCGATCTCATTTTTCTTTGTTATACTTCAAAATTACAAATCAGTAAAGTCATCTTGACTTAACATAACGCTTTCAACTTATTATTCTATTTCTTAATATAATAAATTCTATTATCTTCTAATTTTTTAAATTCATATAATAGAGTCAAACTCAACTCCGAGGATAAGAGTGTGATGGGATCACACTGTACAAGCTAACACATTATAAGGAAGGTGAAGGCTGGGCGTCTGAAGAGGCATAAAGTAATTATGTATGTTCAAAAAAATTAATATTACATTTTATTTTTTTGTAATATTAAGTAATAATTTTTTACTTAACTCGATTGCGTTCTTTAAATTGTAGGACAAGATGCAGTAGTTGCTGCAGACATCATTGTCTCAAGATAACCAGCCCAATGTCGATGACATTTGCAACAATGTCCTTAGTACAAGATCGAGGTATATCAATGGTCTTGGGTATTACCCTAAACCTATTGGTGCATTTTCGTCACGATCAACATATGCCATGGTACTTCAAGAGGAAAACCATAATGTATAAAAGGAAAGTTAGATCGTAGTATAAAAGAAGTGAACAAGCTTAAAAAGATGACCAAACGATTATTTGGCTCAAACTATGTCAGTAGTAGTGACGATGAGGAGTGATAGTTTGTTTATTTTTTTTTTCAAATTTTGTAATTAACTTGTATTTTTTTTATAAAATGCATTCCTTTTTTAATGTTTATTTTATTTCAATTTATTATTATTTAAAAAATATGTCACCAACATTAATTATAAAATGTAACTATTTTATATTTCAAATTGTCTTAAAATTTGTAATAAATTAAATTAAATTTGTTTTTAAAAATTATAATAAAATTTATAGTTAAAAATAAATGTTTACCACTAAAAAGTATTAACTACCAAAGAAAAATCGTCATAAAGCATTATTATCTAAGATTATAAGAACGTCTCCAAAGATATTTACCTACAATAAACAATTACTAGTTAAAATTATTCTGTTACAAAAATAAAATCGCCAGCAAAACAAACTCATTAATTCTACATAATTAGTAAATTGTTTCAAAGCTTCTTATAACAGATTGGCCTATTAGCTCAGTTGGTTAGAGCGTTGTGCTAATAACGCGAAGGTCGCAGGTTCGAGACCTGCATGGGCCAATGTTTGCCAGTTTTTAAAATAATGAATGACTTGTTATCATCCACTCTGTCTGAAAGTATCTTTATCCCACACAGGAAACTTGCCAAATGGCAAAGTCCATATCAGTGGCGTTACCCACAATCAACCAATGAGAGAAAGCCTTATCCTATACCTTATCTTACTCAGTCACAAGCCACCAACTTGATTCTCCTCGCTAAAGTTTAAACACCACCTTCCTTTGTAGTCACGATACACTTATATGCAGTTTTCATTTTTCTGGCAAACAAAAAGTTAGAACAAGTGTGTATAAGAAATCATGGCTGCCTCATTACAAGCTGCAGCTACCTTCATGCAACCTGCCAAGGTTGGTGTTCCTCCTAGGTCTGCCCTTCAGCTCAAGCTTTCTCAGCCTATTTCTAAGGCTTTCGGCTTGGAGCCTGCTAGTGCTAGGATCACTTGCTCTTTGCAATCTGATCTAAAGGACTGGGCTCAAAAGTGTGTGGATGTTGGTCAGATAGCTGGTTTTGCTCTTGCTACTTCAGCCCTTGTTGTCTCGGTATGTGTTTCTTCTGTTTTTTAACTTCAATCTCATCAATAATTTTATTTATGAAAATGAATGGGATTTGATAAAATTTTTAAGGGTTATGCTTGAAAGTGGCAAGAAGTGACTAGAGATTCTATGCTGTCAATTTAGCAAAATACTGATTGATGCAGCGATCCTCCAGTTTTAGAGGCCCTAATGTTGTGCATGTAATATTTGATGTGTTAAGAGTGAACTTGGTCATTGTAACGACAAACCTATTCTATTTATACGTGCTTGTGATAATCATCGTCATGAGAAAAGTTAGAATTACTTGGTTAAATCAGGACAACCAAATTACGGTAAGGCCATTGTTTGAGAATTCTGATTTGCTGCAGAACTTCTACGCTTGGTAAAATCATAATGACCTGACAATTTTCACTTGGTAAAATCATAATGACTTGACACTTTTCAGGGAGCAAGTGCTGAAGGCGTTCCAAAGAGGCTGACCTATGACGAGATTCAAAGCAAGACATACATGGAAGTTAAGGGAACTGGAACTGCAAATCAGTGCCCAACCATCGATGGCGGTGTGGACTCATTTGCCTTTAAACCTGGTAAATATGAGGCACAGAAACTCTGCCTGGAGCCAACTTCGTTTACTGTCAAGGCTGAAGGTGTTAACAAGAACTCTCCACCTGAATTCCAGAACACCAAGCTCATGACTCGCTTGACCTATACCCTTGACGAAATCGAAGGACCATTTGAAGTCTCTCCTGATGGCACAATCAAGTTTGTAGAGAAAGACGGGATTGACTATGCTGCTGTTACCGTTCAGCTACCTGGTGGCGAGCGTGTTCCATTCCTCTTCACCATTAAACAGCTGGTAGCAACAGGAAAACCCGACGGCTTCGGAGGAGATTTTCTTGTACCATCCTACCGAGGATCATCATTCTTGGACCCAAAGGGAAGAGGTGGGTCATCTGGCTACGACAATGCAGTGGCATTGCCGGCTGGAGGCAGGGGAGATGAGGAGGAGCTAACCAAGGAGAACATCAAGAATGCTTCGTCATCAACTGGGAAAATTACGCTTAGAGTCACCAAAAGCAAGCCTGAGACCGGAGAGGTGATCGGAGTGTTTGAGAGTGTTCAGCCATCTGATACTGATTTGGGTGCAAAGGCCCCGAAAGATGTGAAGATCCAGGGTATCTGGTACGCTCAGCTTGAGTCATAGGTGGCTTAATTCTTGTATGAAACAGTATATCTACTTTGGCTCAGTTTTTGCTAAATGTTGAATCTGGAATGACGTATAAATCCATTGACATGGGATTTCCAAGCTTAGTCATCGTCCACGTCTCTTGGAAGTTGGAATCATTAACGTACCTTGCAATGAAACTGGTGATCCAACTAGTTCTTCCACAGGTTTGATCAATATAATTGTGTCTTAGTAGTTCTAATTAATGAAGTAGGTAATCGAGCGGATCATCTTGCTTAAACCTCACGACATTGGAACTTCCATCCTCTACAGATTTCACATTAATCAAATATTTTGATGTCAAGAGGTAGAATTTTATGTAAAAACACTGGATTCCATCTTTTTGCAACTCGAAATTTCTTGTAAACATGTTTCAAGAGCTGATCATTTACAAGGAAAAGAGACCAATTAGATGATAATATTGTTTTATTATTTATATTATTAATGACTATTATACTCATTAATCATTAACTATAATTTTTTTGATAAAATACTATCTTAAAAACAATTTAAAAACTCAACACTGGGGCCGTTCACGTTCGTCCCAAAAAAAAGAAAGAAAAGGACGTCGGAGCCACATCACATCCTGTGCACGAATTGATCCGAATAAATTGTTGAATAGAAAGGAATTGATGGTTCATGACAACAACTACGAGGTTCTGCCAATCGAACTTTGCTGGACAAAAAGGAAAAGGCAAATCAAGATTCAAAGACATTTGGCTACTCAATTGTTTCTTTTCTTTGGACCATTGCACAAATTCTTTTATTTGGCAGTCAAAATCCAGACGAGGACCAGCAGGCTTCACTAATTAACATTTGCAAATCTCAGGTTCCATCTGTTGGCTTATGTCGAAGAAACAAAAACAATTCAATTGCTATTTCTTATACTCCCTCCGTTTCATAATAAAAGTCGTTTTAAAAAAATACACGCTTATTAAGAAAACTGATAAAATTATAGATATACCCTTATTAAATATGCACCTCGGTAATTTGCAATAATTAGCATGTGAAAGAAATTGCCTTGAAATTGTGATTGTATAATTAAGATGAAAGAGAAATGAAAGGTTATTTTTGGAAGAAAAGTTAAAAACATGCATACAAAGTCAACAATGACACTTATTTTAAATAATTAAAATATTTCTAAAACGGCTTTTATTATAAAACGGAGAGAGTACTAGTTTAAGAAGAATGTCATCATCGGTAGAAGTTGCAAAAGAAGCTTTAGGATACTGTAACATAATATATTCATGATTTCATTAAAGGGTTGACTATTTTCAATTCCTAATTTTGGTCTTCTCCTTCATGATTTTGAAATTTTAATTTAGATTCAGATGATGTTAGAATTAATTTACATGCATCTCAATTAATTTATTTCCGTGTCATTTAATGAAATTGTATCCTTATAATTCAGAACCAGCACCATAAAACAACTCAACTAATCCCTATCCATCTTGTTTTCTTTAAAATCAGATTCATTAGGCCAACTACACCGCACTAATATCATTAAAAATTGCCAACTATTGTATCAATAAGAGACAAAATAAAAATAAAACCCAATTTGTTCGTTTTATTATTCCAGTCAACGTTCTTAAAAGAAAAAAAGAAAAGAAAAATCCAACCTTCTGATTTCAAGTTTGATTATTGGAATACATAGGATCATGTTTAACATAAATGTGATGGGGGCAGCACTAATGACATTTGCGACTCTTCATTGATACATTAACGTCTCACCCAAAGTCTCTGCGCTGAAACAGCCACTTGGCTCATAAGCAGCAACCCCCCACCAATCCTCGTATTCGTATGCGCAGTTTGAAGAACTCGAAGAGAACCAAACCCGCAGTCGAAGATCGAAAAGGAAGATTCTTTACATGAGTTGTTGGCGTTACCATTACGTTCTTTTCGCTTTTCTTGTCTCTTACAATTCCCTTCCAGCTTTCACCAGAAAAGCTCTGTTATAATTTGTTATCCTTTTTTCTTCTATTACGTGAATATAGCCAAGTGATAAATCATTAAAGTGGGTGTCTTTATTTCTTCCTTTGTTGATTTCGACTCGTTTTGTGGATTTGTCTAAGTGGGGTTTGATATGAAGTTTTGGACATGAAGAGGTTGAGTTATGGAAGAAGAGGTCCCTGGTGCAATGGGGACAAGTGCCAGTTTGGCTCTCCGGTTGGGTCAGACCATTTTCTCCACCGCTTCTCTTCTCTTCATGTGCATGGGTGTCGAATTCTATAGCTATACTGCTTTCTGGTAATGTTATTTTATACATATCCTTCTTGTAGAATTTGATCGACTCTGATAGATCCTTCGTGTCTTTGAATTATTATAACAGACCCTTTATACAGATTTGGAGATTCTATTCTTGTTCTCGCAATCCAAAGTCATAGTGTCCTTGTCAAGATTTGTTCTTTGTCTCTGTATTTCTTTCCTTTTACTCGTTCATTAAGTGTTAAGATTGAAGGAGGTAGGATCATGATGATGATATTGAATCAGGAATTTCATGATTTGGATCATGAGAAAGTCCTGGCTGTGAAGGATAAGAAAAGTCAAATCATTCTCTTTGAACTTCGGAAATGAAAAAAGCAGCCTGACGGCTGTTTTTGCAGGAGAAAAGATGATTCATACATATTAAAGCAGTCACTTTGAGGCTTATTTGTTGGAGTCCCTTTTGATTACATACAACAGGGGTTTGGAAGCAAGAAAGCTGATGCTATTCTCATCAGTTCTGAGAATATCTAGGACACTGCTCTGAAATGCTTCTGAATTTGAGTGGATACAGTTTACCTAGCGGGGCCTTGGTCATTGGACTCGTCTGCACACATTTTAGAAAAAAAAAAAGAAACTGTTTGGCCGAAATCTGAAACTGGCTAATACTTGAGTTTGCAGAAAGTTATGTTTTTTGGCAAATTTGGTTTCCTATTCTACTTTTCTGGAGAAATTTGCAAGGAATAAGCTGTCATTCTCTATTTTCTCTAAATTATGTGTATGCAGATGAGCATAACCCTGACGAAGATTCCTTCTTTTTTGGTTGGCTCATTATTGCTTTATGATTCTCTGCAGCTTCTTGGTAACAGTCATGGGTTTGGTTATTCCTTGGAGCGTGACTTTGGTGCTCGTAGACGCTTATTCTGTCTTTGTTAAATGTTTACCTCATCAACCGAGAATCTTGATGGCTATCACCCTTGGAGATTGGGTAGGTAACATCCTGCCCATTGAGCAGATGAAGGCATTTCCTGAGGATAGGAGTTTCTTTTTTTCATTGGAATGATCATTTTGACTAAGAAGTGACTACTAAAAGTACCTTCTTTTTCTGAATTATGTTCGGCAGGTTCTGTCATTTTTATCATTAGCAGCTGCTTCGTCAACAGCTAGTGTCACTGACCTCCTGCTGGATGTGGGTTCTACATTTTGCCCTGCAAAGTTATGCAGTAGATATCAGTTATCTGCAGCGATGGCCTTCTTGTCATGGTTTCTGTCATTTGCTTCAGCACTCTTCAACCTATGGCTTTTCCCTTCTCTATAACCTCCAATCCTTATATCAGATGGGCAAGTCCTGACGAAGTCTTGTTGCTCCAAAAAGAAAAATCTAGCATAGTGTACAGCTTTATCATTTGCATATTTACACCCAAATATCTAATGACAAAAGGTGATGTGTAGCCTTCTATTTCTTCTGAAATCACAGAAAACAATAATGGAATATTCGTAAGAAAGTGTAAACATACATTATCATTATTTTATTATCTGCCGACACCTTTGACACACGCCGACTATTATGAGTTAATTAACAAAGGAAGAGAATTTTGGAAAGAATGTCATTTGTGGGTCCTGATTGTCTGGAGGCATTTTTTCCTTCTGAGATCTAAAGTCTGTTGAAATAACTTTTTTCCAAGCCCTGATTGCTTAAAGCCATTTTTACACCCACAAATGTCACCACTTTACTCCAACCACATAGAATATTAGTGGGGCTAGAGACCGATGGACCTCTCTTAGTGAGGCATCTTCGCACCCTAATGATTCAAGAAAATAATTGAGATGAGAGTACACCAATTTAATCACCAAATTTGAGTAAAAGCTCAAAACTTTACCAGCCATACGTTATCTATAGCAATTGCCAATGGCCTTTGAAGGACCAGTATCATCATTTTTCGATGGGAATTGAGGAACTGAATCAAACAATAAACGAAAAATCACTTGAATAGACACTACCCAATATAGAAGGCCCAGAGTCCAATCACGGATCTGATAAGATTCCCAACTCCCATGTTTGTCCCTTCCAAATATTTGAACGATGCTTTTTAGGCTCTTAAGTCCAGATTGTAGGATTATGCGAGTGTTAACAAGCCCTGACCAATGCTTGGCACGCAGATCGACATGAAGAAGGCGTTGACGAGGAATAAGGCGAAGTCTTATGAATTAGCGAGCAAAACTCGAGACATGTGCAAAGTAGGCAAGAGATGTGGGACATATCGGGCTATCGACAAAGATCTCAAGAGTAGGCGAAATTCGATAAAAGTGGGTACATGTAGGTGCGCATTGGCAGAAATCTTAAACAAGACGTGAGATTTGGATGAGAGGCCGCGAAGAGTTGGTGAACTAAGTCATGTGAGACCCGAGGGTGTGCGAGAATATACAAAGTCATGCGAGACCCTAAGAGGATGTGAGAAGGCATGTGAGCGTAACAAGGCGCATAAACACTTGACTTTGGTGAAGCAGGTCGAAGGTATGTAAAGTATGCGAGGTTTTATACTAACTCGGATTGTAACTTATACTTAATCATGGAGTGATCATGAAAGATAGCTTATCCATGGACATGCATTGATGGACTTATGGGCGGTTAGGCCTTGGTGACTTAGAAAGCACATCAACAATGATAGGGCAACTGTGGATGATGTGACACATGATGATAGGGCAACTGTGGATGATGTGACATATAATGACATGGCAAGATCAACTTGAAGATCACATTAGAGATTTATCAAATCTAAGAGATAAAGATCATATGGGAGAAACATTTGAAGACAGTGCAAGTCTTCAAGGATATTGATGCAATCTTGTAAGTTGGCATGTAATCTTTATTTGATTAGATAATGATATAATGTAGCCAATTAGAAGAGTTCTAAGGGAAAGAGGATGTCTTCCCATTGGTCAATATAATGCAGTGTAATCTTTAGTTAATAGGATCAACTAGGATTGTAGAGATCCTTAAAGATCTTGAACTTGTTTTTTAAGCAAGAAAAGTCTATAAATAGCTCATTAGAGTTAAGGGCTAGAGAATTCAATCATTGAGTCATTCACTCATTGAGAAAAGTCACTCAAAGGAGAAAGCTTTGAGAATTGAGAGCTTTTGAGGGAGTTCTCATTATAAGGGCTTCGACTATGGAGCTCCTTGTAAGGACTTCGAGTAGAGAGTTCCTTGTAAGTACTTCGAGAAGGAGATACTTGTATTTTTTGTTAACATTTTGTTAAGAGTTAATGAAAGAGCTTTGGCTATATATATATATATATATATATATATAGATTCTTTACTCTATTATATACTTGTGTACCTGTGTTATTTTGTGCGTGAGAGAAACATTTTAAACACTTGTGTAAGCATGAGGTGTTCGAGGACTAACAGAATTGTTTGGTGACATTCACTTGAGAAGGCTGAATCTTGTTTAAGCGGATCTAAGCAAGATGTTGCACAAAGGTGGGCGTGACTTGTGATAAAAGTTCGAGTCTAAAATAGACTTTTGTTACATTTGCTGCCTCAAAAACATCCTTTCTAGGCTCACGTGTTCTAGTTCAAGTCCTAGGCCCACCAGACCCTCATTCTTGAGTGGGGACACGTTCTTGAACTAAAATTTGATGCTTAAATCGTATTAAATGGTCTTGTCGGTGAGACTCACGCTCTCCAAAAGTTGATATATTTCCGTGTTCTTGCTAATATGGCCATCCTCGAGTGTGCAACAGCTCGTGTTTGAGAAAATGTCTGAAACAAATATGTACAATAGCGTCATAAAAGTGTTATAGTATTCTAATCAGATTGAACGTATATTATTGTATTTTCTGATGTGTTGCAGGCATTCTCCGAATGAGCTCACTCTCTCCTTTATGTTTAAAGCTTCCACTTGTGAATAAAATATCGGGTTTCTATTGTTGCTCATGCGCAGGCTGTAAAAGTGGGAATTGGGTTTGTGGTTTGTGTGCAAAGTGAGCTGATAAGTGCCTACTTGATTTCTTGAACCTACGGGAAACTGTTTGATTATATCTCCGTCTTTGGTTTCTTGGAATTTGACGATTGGTAGGCATTCTAAAGTAGTTTTTATCGGAGAAGCTTGATTATTGTTTAAAGAAATGCGATAATTGAGTCAGAGAGCATGATATCCTAGGCGTCCATGGTTTGTGCCTAATCCATAATTACACATAGTAAGTTAATAGTATTAAACATCATAAATAATTGATGTTCAATTGATCAATGATACAAGTATATTTTGATCCCATTGAGTTCATTGCAATTAAAATTTCCTACATGAATATTAGAGCTAATTTTCATACTTGAATTCTAATTCAAAATTGAATTTTATCAATTTTATCCTATCTTCTCTGAATAATCTTAAGCACAATCTAGTGTTAGTGTTAGACCAAGTTAAATTTATATCTTGATTGTAATTGTTATCTATTATACTATTTTAAATTGAAATCTTTACTTTGAATATATTTTGATAAAACAAAACGATGCTTGTGAATAATTTGGCTGAGTAAAAATCAAACACAAAAATTCTTTTTTTTTTTGTAAAACATTGAGTCTGTCTCCTAACTTGTAGTGTGATATTTTGTTTTTCTATTTTATTATTTGTCTTTGATTGTTCTTCTTATAAATTCTGTTTATAAGCATTTAAAGATTTGTTTATAGGACTTCTCATTAAATAGTTAGTTTATTTGATTTGCTCTCATTTATTAATTCAAAATATTAATTACCTTGAATAAATACAGGTATAATGATTCCAAAAGGATCTTTTTTTCATGCTCTTCTGAGTTTTTGACTTCAATGATATGCTCGTCTTATTTTCAATTTGTTTCAAGAAAATGGTTATAATGAGAACTTTGATTTCAATTTAAACTCCAGCATAATAAAATCATGTGAATTTTATGAAGGTATAATTAGATCAATAGTGTATTGTGCTTGGGACGTAAACTAATGTTACATGTTATATTGATGAATAACATGATACAAGGTCTCGTTTAGTATGAGATAAAGAGTTTCTATGCTATTTCACATCCATATGGCCACATATGGATGTGAAAGTGAGGCATGGACATACTTATTCTGTCACCTTTATCTATAGCTATACTTAGTATAGTTACATTATTTGATTTCTTAAGAGGTTAAGCATTATGTTGTTTTCACAAATATATGACTTTAGTAGAGAATCAATAAGATAAAGTAGATAAAGATGTTAAGAGTTAATTAACTATAAGAAGATTTATTTGATCGAGTTAAAAGGCTATGTGATGAAAACTAAATGGATAGACAATGACTATAAGTCTATGACTATAAGTCTATCAACAAAAAGCGGTTACAGAGAGAGAAATAAAACTCTTCTTGAAATGATTAAGTATATAATGAACAAGACAAATTTACCTATCACCTATTAGGGTGATGTGCCATTGACGATAAAGTATTACTTGATGTGACACCTATTATATCATATCCTAAAACACCATAGAAGATATGAATGAGTAACAAACTTGATTTACTATATCTAATTTCTTAAGAATATGTTTGTTACCTACATTTTTTGTCCCTCTTATAAATATAAGAAATTTGGTCATAAAGGGACTCGTATTCAAAAGATATTCCAAACATTCTAAAGTATATATGCTCAAAGGTGAACAAGGTAATAAATAAGTAACTGAATTTGGATAATAAGATATCACATTCTTAGAAAATGATTCTCCAAAACAAGAAAAAGATAGAAAAAAACTTATATTTATATGAAATATTGAATCAAAATGATTTAGTAAGCTAAGACCAATTGAATGGTATTCATCTAAGTAGTAGCAATTTAAGAGATGATGAATTAGTTTATGTTTTGCAATCCAACAGTAGTTCTTTATCGCTACTTGATTTAAGTGGGATTAATATAAATAAAGAGATTATCATTTCTCAAAATTTCATTATGCCCTTATTATGAGTGGATTAATCCTCATAAGATGCTTCAAAGTTAAAAGGAATAAACTATATGATAGTTATATAAGAATATAATGAGTTGATTAATATAAAAAGCTCTACGTAGTCTTTTTAAGGATGAATGAACTATAACAATATAAGAACAATGAACTTTTATAAGTTTGATTTGAGTATATGACTTTGGTAATCTTTTGAAAGTATGTAAAGCCATTAAGAGCAAACCAGTTTTCAAATGTTAAGTAAAAGATTGATGGCACTTTTAGAATATGCAAAGCATATCTAGTGGCAAAAGGATACACATAATGGAAGATACTAATTATAAGAAAAAATTTCACTTGTTGTAAGGTTTACATCAGTTTGATTGATTTTAGCCTTAGTAATTGGAATGGATTTTGATATATATCAAATAGATGTAAAGATTGTGTTCTTAAACTAAGAACTAAAAGAAGGAATCTCTTCGATACAACCACTATATTTCATTTAGAAGGGTCAAGAGCTTTACATACTCAAATTGTTAAAAGTTAATTTATGGGCTAAAGTAGTCTTTAAGTAAGTGATATATTAAAGTTTGTATTATAATCATATCCAATAATTTTGGCATGATTGACAAAGACTATTAAGTATATGTTAAAATATCTAATGATAAATGTATAACTTTATCATTTCATTTGGATAATATTTTTGATAGTTAGTGACAATAAGTAGTTTGTCAAGTGAATAAACAAATTATCTATCAACCAGGTCAAAATGAAAAAGATGGATAAGATTGTATACATCTTTGTGATTAAGATCACTCAAGATTATTTAAGAAGTATATACCATATTTGGAGAAACGGTAGATTTGAAAACTTTTAAGAAATCTTATTTGTAGTGGAAATTATATATCTAAATCATCATGCAAATCTATACATGATATGGTATAAGGATAATATTAAACATAAACAAGATAGTGATATTACCGACTCCTTTGCTATAGCTTTAATTCCTCTTTGTGCTATCCTCTCCTTCTTCTTGTATCCAAAGTCGTTGCTTTTGAATCCTTTCTTTTCAATCTATCCTCTCCTTGTTGTTGTATCCTCAACCAATTTGATTGACCTCTTGTTCTTCCAGGATAACTTAGTTAACAGAATCTTTTGGTGGGAAAGGAAAAGAAAATGTTTGGAGGAGATTTTTCTTATAAGAAATAAACCAAAAATGAGACTCTTCTCTTGTAAATTTTGACTCACTCATGCATGAAAGGAGAGAGAGAGTCAAACTGTTGGGCCCCGAAAATTTTATTTTTTATTTATTTATTGATTTATTGATTTATTCTTTAATTTTGCTTTAATTGTTTTAATTATGTGTGTGTATATATATATATATATATATATATGTATGTATTTGTTGAGTCTTGAAATTAGTTAGTATGATTAGAAATTGAAAATTTTGAAGTTAAAGTGAAGGGTTAGAATTAACTGGATTAATTGATAGTAGGCTTGTGATATGTGTAGAGCCATATGAGACAAATAAGGGCTCGTTGGATGGAATGGGTTTTGGGAAAGAATAGAATAAGTAGAAGGAGGAGAGCCCGAAAGGAAATGAAAGTGAGCTTTAAAGGAGTATCAAAACTACATAGTTTTGAGGTAGGCTTTTAAGTTGAGATATAAATGAACTAAAGGAAGCAAGTGTCGTAGAGAAAAGAAAAGAAGAGAAGAGCAAAACGTGAGCCAAAAGAAAGGAGGGTTTCGGCCAAGAAGAAAAAGGGAGAGCTGTAGGAAGCTTGAAG
>JANIJH010000223.1:55588747-55601506 GCA_024520975.1 Erythroxylum areolatum | reverse complement strand
ATGGGGTAAACTTCAGTTTCCTCATTCTGTTTCATGGAACCCTCGAGCCGTATGATGTGCATTGCATAATTGAACTGCGCATTATGAAGCATATTAAGTGTTATATGTTACGAAATGTTTTGTGAGTTGAAATAAATGTGATGAATGTGTAAATTGCTTGAATATAGTGTGAGTGCTAGAATTGATGGATATATATATACATACATATGCTTGAAATTGTGCTAGTTACCGATGGCTATAAATATATTAGCCACTGAGCTATGTAGCTCAACCCATTATTTTTCCCTCCTCAGGTGTGACTCAAGACAACAGTTGACCCTTGCAAGGCATCGTAAAACTCCGCAATAGTTAGACATCTTTGTACTAAGTTAGTGACTATTTTGGATAGCTTATTAAGCATATCAACATTGAGCATCCTTATGTATTTTGGTTTATGCTTTGTTATGTATTGTGTTATGTTAGCAAGGCTTGTTCCATCTCTTGAAAATTGTAATGACATAAAGAATTGAAGTTCCTTTTGTATATGAATGTGTTTAACTTTTAGTTAGAATGAATGTGCAAATGTTAGGAGCCGGGTTTCAAAAATTAGGAGCTCGCCACGACGAGCCAGTCATTCGCCGCAGCGCTTCCCTTGGGAGTTCGTCGCGGCATGGATGTTGGTCTTTTGCCGCGGCGTGTCCCATGAGAGCTTGCCGCGGCGAAGCCAAGGTTCGGTCGCGACGGACGCGGCGAACCCTCTCCTGCGAGGCGTCCGTCGCGGCGAGTATTTTGTCGCCGCGGCGAACCCACCTTTTTCTTCGCTACTGATCCTGTAAATTTGAATGTTTTCGACCCTTTCCCCCGCACGATCCTTACTCGACGACCCCGAGCAGTCGCCTCAGGATAGGAAATAGGACCCAGTCCCGACAATAAATTCCTAGTAATGCCATTCGAGTTAACTAATGCTCCAGCAATATTTATGGATCTGATGAATAGAGTGTTCAGGCCTTATTCGGATCAATTTATTGTGGTGTTTATATATAATGTCCTGGTTTATTATAAGAATGAACAGGACCATACTGAACATCTTTGAATTGTATTATAGACCCTACGGGAAAAATAATTGTATGCTAAGCTAAGTAAGTGTGATTTCTAGCTTTAGGAGATATCATTTCTAAGGCATGTTGTCTCTTTTGAAGGAATTAAAGTTGATCCTAGTAAGATAGAAACAATTGTTAATTGAAAGTCACCAAGGAATGTGAAAGAAGTGAGAAGTTTTTTGGATTTAGCTGGCTATTATCGTCGATTTGTTAAGGGGTTCTTAGTGATAACATCCCTTTTAACTAAACTATTATGAAAAGGAGTGAAGTACGAATGGTCTGATAAATGTCAGAGTAGTTTTGACCAACTGAAAAGTATGCTTACCGAAGCTCCTATATTGGTCTAACTTATTTCTGGTAAAGAGTATGTTTGTTTAGTGATGCATCTAGAATTGGTTTGGGTTGTGTTTTGATGCATGAAGGAAAGATAGTTGCTTATGTCTCTAGGCAACTAAAACCTCATGAATAGAATTACCCTACTCTTGATCCGAAACTTGCAACAATAGTGTTTGCCTTAAAAATTTGGCGACACTTCCTGTAAGGTGAAAGGTGTAGAATTTTCACAAATCATAACAATTTAAAGTATTTTCTTACCCAGAAAAAACTTAATTTGAGACAATGGCATTGGTTGGAATTGTTTAAAGAGTATGATGTATTACGGATTATCATCTGGGTAAAGCTAATATTGTAGCTGATGCCTTGAGTCGGAAGACCATTGTAGCATTATCATTTAAGCAAAGTGAATGGAAATTTGTATCTAATGGAGCTTTAATAGCTCAATTGAAACCGAAGCCTACTTTCAGAATTTGTGATACTCAGAGAGCTGATGATAAGTTACAACAACTTATCTTAGCTACTCAAGAAGGTAATTAGTCTGATTTTTCTGTGAAAGGAGATGGTGAATTGTATTGTAAAGATTGGTTATGTGTGCCAACTAATGATGAAATGAAGAAAAAGTTTTTATTTAAGGCTCATAATACAATCTTTACTATGCATCCTAGGGGAAACAAGATGTATCAGGATCTGAAGTTTTATTACTGATGGTCAGGTATGAAACAGGATATTGTGGATTATGTAGCAAAATGTCTAACATGCCAGTAGGTTAAAGCTGAGCACCAAGTTCCATCCGATTTGTTACATCCTATTTCTATTCCTCAGTGGAAATGGGATAACATTACCATGGATTTCATCACCAGACTTCCTCTCACTCAAAGGAAGCATGATGCGGTATGGGTGATTGTTAATATGTTTATCATATCCACTCATTTTTTGCCTGTTTGTCCTAACTATTCTTTGGATAGACTCGCGGATTTATATGTGAATGAGATAGTGAGATTTCATGAAGTACCGTTGTCGATTATTTTTTGTCGTGGTCTTTAATTTACTTCGAGTTTTTGGAAAAGTTTATAGAAAGCATTGGGTACTCAAGTTAAGTTTAGTACCGCTTTTCATCCCCCAAATAGATGGACAATCTAAACAAGTTATACAGATATTGGAAGATATGTTGTGGGGTTGTGTGATAGGGTTTCCCAGGAGTTGGGATAATTATTTGACTCTGATTGAGTTTGCTTACAATAACATTTATTAGACGAGCATTGGCATGGGGCCTTATGAAGCATTGTATATTAGGAAGTGTAGAACTCTTATATGTTAGACTGAATTGAGTGAAAACAAGATTATTGGGCCTAATATTGTGAAAGATACTGAAGAAAAGATTCAATTTATCTGGCAAAGGTTGAAAGCTACCAATGATTGGCAGAAATCCTTTACTGGCATAAAAAGAAGAGATATTGAGTATCAGGTAGGAGATAAGGTATCCTTGAAAGCATCACCATGGAAACACATACTTCGGTTTAAGAAGAAAGGTAAGCTTAGTCCGCGATATATTGCTCCTTATGAAATTCTGAGAAGAATTGGACCAGTAGCTTATTAGCTAGCTCTTCCTGAAGAATTGGCTAGGTTATATGATGTATTTCATATCTCCATGTTGAGAAGATATAGGTCTGATGTTATACATAAGATTCCTGTGCAAGAAATTCAGGTACAACCAGATTTTTCTTATGAAGAAGGTCAATTTCTATATTAGCCAGAGAAGTTAAACAATTTAGGAACAAGTCAATACCTTTGGTAAAAATACTCTGGCAATACCATAGACTTGAGAAAGCAACATAGGAACCAGAAGAAACCATGAAAGCTCAATATCCACAACTATTCGGTATGAATTTCAAGAACGAAATTTCTTAAGGAAGGGAGAATTGTAACATCCTATGTTCGGGGCTAGAACCCAAAATAGTGAATTGAGAGTACAGTGAGAAATTAGTAGTGCATTCCATGCTTATGCGTCATAGTATATTCACACACATGTGAATATTTATTTTTGATGCATTAAAAAATTGTACATGCATTCATTGACATTTTCGGGTATAATTGATTTATAAATGTGATTAAAAATGCAAATTGTGGATTATTTGTGTTAAAAATTTATTTAGAGACTATTATTATTATTTCAGAATTTTTGATAAATTTAGAAAATTTCTAAATTTTGGGGTATTATTGGACTATGAAAAATAAGAGACAAATAGACCAATAGCATTAGGACATGTGGTAGCACAAGTAAGTGACACATGGATTACATGCATAGAAGAACAAGTCTCTAGCTCTCTCTCTCTCTCTCTCTCTCTCTCTCTCTCTCTCAGTGTTCTTCACTAAACAACATCACCTACTCTTCTCCTTATTCCCCATCACCGAACCACCATACCATTTGCATTCTTATGCATGTGGTTTATATGCTTGATTCTCAAGTCACTGTTACACCTTGCAAAGGATGAGCTAAATTATTTAGTTTTCTTTTTCTATCCTTGCTTCTCTCCACTGACAATTCATTCTTTTAAGTTCTGAAATTTTGCTAAAGAGTGTGAAGTCTAAAACAAGTAAGTTGTGCTTTCATTTTCATATTTATAATATTGATAAATGACAAAGAGATGATGTTTCATGCTTGTAAAGGAATGCATGCATGATATAGGTTCTGTTTAGGAATGTTCTTCAGCATATAAAAAAAAGTTGCAGTAGTCAGAGGAAGTTAAGTATATATATACTTGTATGCTTCGATTTTTAGTGTTTACATGTAACTTGGAACTTTGAATTATTTGGGGGTAAGTTCATTTTGAATGGGTGTAGAAATGTTGAAAATAGGAAGTAAGAATGAAGAATTGAGTGGGAAGATGCAGGAGATGGAAAGTTCAGAAACTTGGAGTTAATTAGAAAAAAATGCAGAAACATGAGAACTTGCATGCATGAATAGTGATTTGTTTTAATGTTTATGTTGAATCTTGGATTTTTGATTTGTTGTGTTATATTGAAATAAAAGGGGTGTAAAAAGGATGATTCATGCATAAGATGAGTTATTGTGCTTCAAGTAGGATTAAGTTGATAGAAAAACGTGAAATGAAGGAAGAAAGAAGATGGGAAAAAATGTGTAGAAAATAGAACATATGAAATATACATTAAGAATATACGGTTTTTGATGTTTGTTTGAAATTATAGATTTTAACTTTTTACGGATGATCTGAACTGAATTGGGGGTCGAAATGATGAGAACTAGGAAAGATATAAGTTTGACATCTAGGAAAAAAAAAGGAAGAAGAGAGAAAAATCTGTAATGTTCGTTGAAGAAGAAAAAACCTGCATTTTAGAGAGAGAAAGAAGGTGATGGTTTGCATGTAGTTTATGAACTAGAATATTTTTACTAAACAGCTTTAAGTCTTTTGGCTATAACTTTTTCATAAACCTCTAATGACTTAAAACTTGAACTAATAGATTCCTACGACATTGTTCTTTCTCTCCATGAAAATTTAGAGCTATCTGAATTGATTTGAAAAAGAATGGTTGGATGAGAGTGAGGAAGTTTACTGGAATGTTATGAACTGGAGAATTTTCATGAACATACTTTGGTATTTTAATTATAACTTGATCTTTAGATTTCTAAATGGATTGATTCTTAATTCAGATTAAACTAGAGACATATTTCTACAACCTTCTTAAGTAGTCAAATTTTAATCATGTCTCTAAGACTTTCAAAATTGGTATGACATTGAGTCTTGGCTTAGGCTGTAGCGCTACCAAGGACGGAAATCATATCCTATTTCTATTGAATAAACTGTATTGATGTAGGCCGAATTAGGCTAAGGTGTCTTCACCGAAGTTGTAGTTTATTCCCTTAGCTTTAAATTGGTATAAGTTTTATAATTTTTAGAGATTTTAATTTAGATTTATGAGGTGCATAACTTGAATGCATGATCATGCATTAGCCAAAATTTCAAATGTACACAGTCTGTAGGTTTTTGAGCATAACTCATTGAATAATAAACTAAATTACATTATCTTGGTATCATTAGAAACTTAAGACACAGAGGAACAATTTTCTAAAGAGAGTGTTACAAAATACATCATTTTTTTGATCTTATTGATTATGCAAAGTTGACCCAAATGAGGTGCTTCTAGCAAAAGTTGGAATAGTAATTGAATGTATGAATTTTGGAACTTTTGAAGTACAATTGATGTTTACATCAGTTTAGTAAGGAAATATACCCAAGGATTTGTCATGAACATGCATCATACATATTTAGTATACATAAATGAATTCTTAATCATGCAAAATAGTGATTTGTATATGTGTTAAATGTTATAAAGGAGCGCATTGAGCGACCGCTTCCAGATATTACGGGGACTTCAAGGCAAAAAGCAATAAGGGAGCTTTTGTGATAATCTTAGATGGTCACACCTTACTTTGTTCTACTTATTGAATTTGATTTATGTTGATTGTGTTCTGAATTATGGACAATGACTGTCCAAGGCGTTTGATGCATGTTTATATCATTGGAAGTGCTACTTACATGTGAATATGATTGACTACTTGCTTTGCAAATGAAATGTCTGAAAATGACCTTATTTTGTTTTAAAATTGTTGAGTCCTAGTTGTGAGTAAATAGGCATGTCTAGAAGGGTCTGCAGCTGCTTTTGTGATACTTCGATGTCTTTTGTTAATGGCACTTTGGTGTCTTTTGTTATTAACACTTCGGTGTTGAGACTTTGATTTTTTTTGGACACTTCGTTGTCGAGACTTCAATCTCTTCTATATAAGTCCTGTTACCCACTTCTATAAATGGATTTAGCAGTCATCTAATTTTGTATTCTGATATCCATTTGATTCTGACATAAACCAAATTGTGTTATGATTTTGAAGGGTTTATACCCTCTTGTGTTATGCAGTTCTGTTAATTTTATAAAACTTGTTTTAAAATACACTATGTCTAATTTCTTGTTAAAGCAATCTCTTAATGTAGATTAGTTATTACTCACTAAGTTATATGCTTAGCATGGTGGATTTGTCCCGTGTAGGTTCAGAGAGAAAGACTTAAGGGTTGGGACGAGTCAACCGCAATAGCCAATGGAGTCTGAACCTTGTTTTGATAAAAATATATTTTGAGTTTATTTTGACTTGTATATAAAGTCTATGACTCTGAATTGTTGTAAGTTTTTTTAATAACTAATTTTAGGTTGGTTTTGGTTTTTGGGAAAAAAATTTATTAAGATCATATGATATCATGTATATATGGTTTGACACAAGTTTGTTTTAATTTCAATGTATAATATGATGTATGTTTGTTTTGAATTGCTCCCAATGGAAGATTTTGAATGCTATACTTCCTCAAAGTGTTTGTTTAGTTTGTACTATCTTGTGTGGCATCCATATATCCTCCTAGGGGGTATTTAGGTGTCACACGCTCCATTATATTGTGAATGATTTTTATACAATATGCCTCATCTAAGAGCTCCCTTCAAGTAAGACATGATTTGCTCTAATGTGGCCCAGTGATGAATAATGGGAGAAGACATAAATTGACTCATAATGCCAATTGAATAAGTAATATCAGGACGAGTTACCGTAAGATAGTTTAGCTTCCTAACTACTCTTCTACACTTCTTAGGGTCTTTAAATTTTGTGAGTTACAAGTTAGGTGATATAGGAGCACTATATGGTTTAGCCCCTAGTTTCCCAGTTTTGGACAACAAGTCAAGCACACATTTCCTTTGAGATGAAAATACCTTCTTTTATTCCTTGTCACCTTAACTCCCAATAAGTACTTTAATACCCCTAAATCCTTTGTCTAAAATTGGCTATGAAGAAATATGTTCTTAGATGAAATTACCATGATGTTACTGCCAATAATAATAATATCATTCAGGTTCATAACAGGAATGATAATGCTAGATGTAAAGTGTTTATAGAAAAATGAGTAATTAAACTTGCTCTAGTTCATTCCAAACTGTTCAATTGTTTGATTGAATAACCAAGCACTAGAACTATGTTTCAATCCATATATAGATCTTTGGAGATGACACACTTTCCCATTCTCCTCTTGAGCAACAAACCTAGGTGGTTGCTCAATATAAACCTCCTCCTATAAGTTTCCATATAAGAAGGCATTTTTAATGTCTAATTGATGCAAAGGCTAGTAATGGGATTGGATTATAGAAATAAACAAATAGACGAGTTCAAGTTCTACATAAGAGAGAAAGTATTAGAATAGTCCCCACCATAAGTCTGAGCATAGCCTTTAATAACAAGGCATGCTTTAACTCGAGCTACTAAGCCATTAAGATTGATTTTAATAGTAAACATCCACTTACATTTGATAGCTTTTTTTTCTTGTCCATAAATCCACTAAATTCTAAGTACCATTAACATCTAGACCATTGATTTATTTTATCATTGCAGCTTACAAGCAGGATGAGATAAGGTTGCATAAATAATTTTGAGAAGAGATATTGTCAAAATAGGCAATAAAAGAGTACAAAAAATGGGAAAAGATCACAAGAAAGAAAAGATGAAATTAGGTAAGTACATTGATGTTTACCTTTACATAGAGTAATTAGAAGGTCTAATTTAGTCTTAGTGGGTTCTGATGTCAAAGAAGGAACTGGTGTTGGACATGTATCAGGTATATCTTATTGTCTAAAGTAGACATGAAGAATAGGTAGAAATGGTGCTGGGACAATAACATAGACACCCTTTTTAAAGGCGATAATACCCCAGGAAGACACTTTTATGACACCTAAGGATCTAATTTGGTAACCTAAGGATAAACATCACAAAAAAAATATATACTTCAAAAAATATGAGGTTCAATGGACAACAAGGGTTTGGTTGGAAAAAGGATGTGATTTGGAGTCTTATGGTCAAAGATGGATGATGGAATATAGGTTGTGGAAACTGCATCAGTCTAAAAACACTTGGAGACTTGTGTTAGGAATAGAAATGCCCTAACTATTTCAAGAAGATGTAGATTTTTCCTTTTAGCAATACCATTTTGAGATGTAGTGTTAATGCAAGATGTCTGGTAAAGAATGACATTTTAAAGCATGTAATTTAGAAATGAATCCAAAAGATATTCTTTGGCATTATCACTTTGCAAAATATGTAAAGAAACATTAAATTATGTTTTGATTTTAGCTTAAAAGACAGTAAAATAAGCAAATAGCTCCAAGTCATTCGAGAGAGGTAATCGACAAAGGCAATAAAGTATTGAAACCTAATCTTGCATGCAATGGGATATAGACCCCCAATCAACTGAATAAACTAACTCAAAAGAAAATATGGCTTTTTGTCAACTCCAGGACTAGAAGGAGAATGACGATGTTTGGTAAACTAAAATGACTTGCAATCTAGATGACACATTTTGAAATTTTAGACACAATTTCTATAATACAATCAGAGAAGGATGACCTAACAAATAATTTTCTTTAAAAAGAAGTTACGATTATGGAGCATTCAATAGGTTTAGGCCCTCACTTAGTAATATCCAAAATATAGAAACCTCCTTATACATTCCCGTTATTAACAATCTTATGTGTTATAAGATCTAGAAAAAGACAGTAGTCCAGGAAATGAGACAATAATTTAAAGCTCGAGTAATCTTGCTAATGAATATTAAATTAAAAGAAAAACTTAGTAGGCATAAAATACATGATAGGGAAATTAAAGGAGTTGGATGAGCTATTCTAGAACTAAGAGGAGATGAGTTAAAACCATATGCTAAAATAATATGGATGGAGCATTATGGGATTTAAAGGTGGTAAACATATTAGGATTACCAATCATTTGATTATTTGCACTAAAGTCAACGACCTACTCGGTGTTGGAAGATGAAAGAATGCACTTATCGAAATTACCTATCTCAGTAATAACAATGATAGAATTAAAAAGAAGAGCTCTATAATGCTTCTTAATACTGTCAAAATTTAGGAAATTCATCTATAAAGACTAAAACTGCTTATTATGAAGAGATGTTAGGTGTAGTAGTAGAAATAGCTACAACAAGAGTGGAGTTAGATTTATGAGACTTGTTTTGGAGCTTTGGACAAGTTTGCTTGATATAACATGGTTCATAACAATAGTGACACATAATTCCTCCTGTATCTTGGCTCCTCTTATCCTAACCCCTTGTACAACTTCCTTTATTTTGATTTCAATTGAATGATCTTCCATTACTCTGACTGACTAGAGCACCTAAAGCTTGAATAAATGAAGCAATAACAATGCTATGATCTATGTGGAGCCTATATCTTGGTTCCTCTTATCCTAACCCCCTGTACAACTTCCTTTATTTTGATTTCAATTGAATGATCTTTCATTACTGTGACTGACTAGAGCACCTGAAGCCTGAATAAATGGAGCAATAACAACACTATGGTCTATGTGGAGTGCTTTAGTGAAGGTCTCATTTAAAGAGGAAATTTCCACACTTGAGAGAATCTAAGACATTGTTGTATCAAATTGAGAATTGATACTTGCCAAAAAAAATCATGAATTCCATTTTCTCCCGTTGAGCTTGTTATACTTCTATATTAGGACTAAAATATAACAAGACATTTTATTCTTCATAAACTTTTTTGAAATTCATGAAATATGTATGAAGAGACTAATCATGTTATTCATCCTGATAAAATTTCTTACAGACCTCATAAATATAAGAAGTATTCTCTTTTCCCAAACATAAAAATTCCAGATAATTCATTAATTCCTTAACATACTCATTGTGATTTATCATGTTAACCACTTCAGCATCTACCGAATTTCGAATTGTAAAATTAACCTAGCATCACTTTCAATCATTCTCTTCTTATTTTATCAGTTGGTGGATCATCTGTAAGATGGTCATCTTTAGAAATACTAATAAAATAAATTATAATTTTTTTGTTCTATTCGAGATAATTAAGACCTATTGATTTATGTTTAGTGATCTTAGACATCACCGAAATAACATCAGTAACCATAAATGACTTCTTCTCATCAGTCATGGTGAAACAAATCAAATAAACTCAAAAATATCATTAAAAATGAATATGAAATTTAAACCAAACCATTAAAAAAAACTTTAGTACTCCATGCGCACCACACAAAGATACCAACAAAAGTTACCCAGTTACCAAATAGGCAATTTTCCTTAAAAACACCACACGTAAAGTTATACTAGTTATAAGTAAATGTTTCAAAGGGAGCAACCAAGGCTAATTCTCCTCTTGTTAATAAAATCCTAGCGACACACTAGACTTCCATTATCCTACAGTTGTCACTTACAATTTCAAAACACATAATCTACTTGGTAGTCAATGATGATGAAGAAGGAAGATACCTAAGAGAGGAGGAAGTGAGAGGCAATGATGGGAAAAGTGATCAGATGGAACAGTACCAACATATGTGATTCCACTCATCTACACGTGAAGTAAATAACAAGATATCCAAACGATGAATGTGGCTCACTCACGAAGCTATCGACAGTTGGTCTTCTAAGAGAGGTTGGCCATTGTTGGAGAATCTAAGGATGCTGGTAGTGAGTGTCAAAATACCCATCGATGAGTAGAGACTCTAAGGAGGCTAGCGGTGACCTCAAAAATCATAATGAACAATGAACAAGAAAAAACTAACAGAAAAACTAAAGTCTCTACTTTGATACCTTGTAAACATAGGAGGTATAATATTTTTCACACATTTCATTACGTATTGTTATTTATTTATATACAAGATGGTATCTTAACTTGTAATCTAATCCATATAATTGCTCATTATAATCAAGCTAATCTTGATCTCTATAATTATGTAATTAATCTACATTAGTTTGTTAATTTAAAATGTTATAAGAAAATCATGAATGATTTAATATAATGGGACATTATAAGAAAGTTAGTTAACTTGATTCAAATGATTGAGAAAAGAGGAAGATTATTATAAATCTAAATTTGCATCAAGACGTAGTCAGACAAGCCCACCTTCCATAGAGAAGGCATTATAGATCTAAAGTATTTATATAATGAGAATGAGATGATAATTGATGCAATAAATGATCTAGGACCTAACTTAAGGATCAATTCGTTAGTCAAAACATCAAATATTCTTAATACATATATAAAAATTTGCTCTTATAGTATGATGGTTACATTGGATATTAGAAAAGTATGATAACTGCATAATCATTTTCTTTTTAGTCAATTAACTTTATTATATATGAGTAGGAGATAATGGATAAGCACACAAAATAAGTTAATAATATTAAACATCACATCCATTAGAAAGATCATATATAAGATATGATTTACCATAAATATAATGATTAAATAAGAAGAAAATTTTGGAATGATATAAAAATAAGAGAAGGAATTCGACAAGTCTTTTATCCTATGGGGATTTTGTAAGTCTTTTATCTTGTGAATTAAAGCAAAAGTTCATAAGTGATTATTATTTAATTGATCAGTGATATAAGTACGTTTTGATCTTATTAAGCTACTTGTACTTAACATTTCCTACATTGCCCATACTAAGCATGGCCATCTTGAATTTGTCAAAAAAAACTTTCTTTATGAAGTCAGTTAAGAATATAGTTTCATGGAACTTATTAATTTAATGTTTTGCTCAAGAAAGGTTAATAGGAGGCATGATATCTTATTCGTAAAGTGTGCAATTTGAAAACGATGCCTAATAAGGCCACCATACTTTCTACTTTTTGATTATGGTCAAATTAGGGTTTTAGAATGAGGACATAAAATCTAGTATAATTGAATTTAGTATTAATAATTTTTAAAATTGAAGTTTTGTGTGCTTTCTTTAGTTCTAATATTTTTGTTAGTTATACTTATAAAATTTTTTAAATTTTAATATATGTTTAGTATGGTAATATTTAAAGAGTCATATAAGTTATATTTTCATGACTATATATAGCTTTGTTACTTCATATAAAGTGATTAATCACTTAAAGTTTGAAGCCTTTCTTATTTTCTTATATTCAATAAAGCATTGAACATAAAAAAAAATCAATGAAGTCATGTTCCCTTTCAATTTCTAAAATTCACTAATGAAAACTATAATAAATAAAGTATCTAAGTAAAAGTTATGCTAAGATCGCAAGTTGTAGTGGAGATTGTTAAAAAAGATTGTAGAATAACCTGAATGAAGGAGTCTTGACTCAAATAAAGAAAGAGGCACTCTGGAAGGCTTGAAACAAGTATCAACAAGTGTTGGACCCTGAATTTTTCTTGGAATTGTGAGTTATAAATTGACATTAAATGAGGAATTTATGGTGAATTATTCATGTGCAAAGAAAAAGAAAATTCAAGAATGTAAATT
>JANIJH010000223.1:55560049-55572388 GCA_024520975.1 Erythroxylum areolatum | reverse complement strand
GTCCCAATAATTGAATCAACAAGAGGAGTAAAAAGGAATAATTAAAACATAAATATTGGACAAATATGCACTTATCAGCTACAGATTTTACTGTAGATAAAGAGGGACCAGAATAGTGAAATCACAAGCAGCTAAGTTATTGGAATACCATGTCTATGATGATGGTGGGCCCCTTGACCCTTCGGACAATAGCAGGCAGATACTACAGTTGTCACGTACCTGTTACTCATACAGCTAGATCCAGTAGATCTAGATTTTTGTACCATACCTGTACAAGAACAGGAACCCATACTTGTGCACACACAGAGGTTCCTGGGGGTACAAGATCTAATACAGTTAAGTAAATCCACTGAAGTGAGATGACCTGCTATCCCATCTGACAACATAGTCTGTCAGGTGTACTGGGCAATGTTATTAGACATATTGCAGATCTAGTTACTTTTATAGAAACTGTTTCTGGACCCAATGCGGATATGTGGTAGGATGTGATGAATGACGAAATGCAAGCCATGAAGCATAGTAAGATCTAGAAGCTAGTTGATTTGCATCAGGAACTACAAGCTCGTCAGTTGTAAATAGAGTTTTGGACCTAAAGGATTTCAGGACAAAGTTCAACAGTTTATGATCTCGCTCAATTGCCTAAAGGGTTCACTCAAGGAAAAGGCTGATTTTGTGTTACCTTTTCTCTTGTATCCTTGTAAGATACATTTTGGGTGATAAAAGCAATTGTAGCTTAAGATGATATAGAGTTACATCAGAAAGCTGTCAAAACCACCTTCCTGAGTAAAGACCTTTATAAAGTGGTCTATATGGTACAATCTGTAAGGTCCTAGGATCTAGACAGTACTGACGTATTTTGCGAGTTATGCAAATCAATATATGGTTTACAATAAACCTCCTGAAAGTGATACCTTACATTTGGTGAGGTTATGACCTCTTCCGGCTTCTTGGAAAATAAGGTCAAAGGATGCCTATATTATAAAGTTTAGGGGAGCAAAGTTACCTTCTTATTATGGCATGAGGATGGTAAATTGCTCACATCAAGTCACTTGACCATGTTATATGAGGATAAGCAACTTTTGGTTAAGAACCTTGACATAAAGGACCTTAGTAAAGCATCTTCTGTCCTAGGTATTCGGATTTACCATGATATATCTCAAAACTTATCAGACCTCTCAAAGAATGCATACATTGAGTATGTGTTACAGCTTTAATACGGTTGACAGTAAACCTGTCGTAACACCTGTCTCTCACAGTGAGAGATAATCTTTGGTACAGTACCCAAAGAATAAAGTGAAGAGAGAGATTATGAGGAATGTTTCGTATTCTAGTACGATGGATAGCTGATGTATGCTAGGCTATGTACTAGATAGGATATTACATTTATTGTTTGACTGTTTGGTCAATATCTGGTTAATCCAGTTATAGACTTTTGGAATGCAGTCTAGTGAGCGTTGAAATGCTTGAAGGAATCAAGGATTATAAGTTGACATATAGAAAAGTCAACAGACTAAACCTCGTAGGGAGTTCAGATTAAATTTAGCTATGTGTTCGGATGATCGAAAGTTCACTTAAAGTTACAGTTTAAGTTTGCATATGGTATAATGTCGTAGAAGTGTGTCATAAAGACATGTGTAACTTCCTCGACTAGCCATACAGAGTGCATGCTAAGGGGCTGCTTCGTAGACGGTTTAGCTCAAAATTTTGATTCCTGAGTGGTCTGTGGTCTATTCAGTGGCTAGATCCATTTGGTTTTACTGTGTCATTCTTCTTACAGTGTTGTTTAATAACAATGAAGAACATCACAAGGTCATAGCATTTAAAGATCAATTATTTGGTCATAAGGGTGTTGACACAAAAAGGTGACATTAAGGTTTGGAGCATTTAAGGACTGAGGAACTATGAGTCGATCCTTTAACTAAAGGACTTCACTCACTTGTGTTTGTAACACAAGTATACAGTTTGGGTGTTTTGACGCCCTTAGACACTGTTAGTTAGGAGGATCGTTATGTTTGCTCCATGTACATTTGTACATTTTAAAATATTATGATAG
Source organism: Erythroxylum areolatum (assembly GCA_024520975.1). Taxonomy (NCBI): domain Eukaryota; kingdom Viridiplantae; phylum Streptophyta; class Magnoliopsida; order Malpighiales; family Erythroxylaceae; genus Erythroxylum; species Erythroxylum areolatum. Next base: position 55,570,335 of record JANIJH010000223.1, on the reverse strand, counting down.
TATGATGGTTATTGATAAAGATGATCATCGATTATCCTCAGTATTACGTGTCATCATACATTGTCATAATATATATGAAAGTCTTAAGATTTGTGTCAATCTTAAGCATTTGAAGGTCATTGGGCCTATATACAGATTGACCTTATGCCTATGTCATTTAGATGCATACAGTTTAGCACATATATCTATAAAGTTTGACATGATATAGGGGATATAAGTTTTTAATCCCATAAAGGTTTTCTAATGCAGTTTAGCATTTAGTTGGAAAACATAAAAGTTTTCTCTAATGCTGTTCAGCATTTGATGAGAGAAAACAGGATTTCTCTAATGCAGTTTAGCATATGCGGTTTAGCATAAAGTTGGAGAAATCGAGACCTACAAACGAAGATGATACAATTTAGATCATAAAGGTATCATCGTAGTTTGCCACATTCCATTTTCCCATTCATGTTAGTGAGATATTAGGTATTCGTGATTGTGTTGGATCTGTGTCACATAGGACACATGCATCTAATGCTTTTCGGCACCGAAAGCCTTGTGGGACAGAATGATGGACTTTCGTTATCTTTGGATCGAACGTTTTATTTTAAAAACTTAGTCAACTAATACAGTAGCGTGGTTTAGCCGAGTTTTTAAATTGTTTTTAAACTAGAGTCTACTGCAATTATTGCTTGTCCAAATGGGAGATTGTAAGACATTTTTGTCCTTAGGGATAATTTTGTCCACGTCTCATAAAGTTGGACAACATTAATTGCAATTTTAGTTTTTAAATAAATTATCGGTTAAGTTGTGTCATTTGATCCAGATAAAGATAATAAAGTGACCCAATAAATGATCTAGATTAATGGGTCAAAGTTCGGGTAAAAAATGGGTCCCAATTAGTATGGACCTGGTCCATATCGATTTTGTGATGAGAAAACCCGATATGGAAGCTATATAAAGGCTAAAGTCTCCTGCGATTACTCAAGAAATCATTCACGAGCATAAGGACTCTTGATCCGTTAGGGAAGCTCGTGTTTTGAGGAAACTGTAGAAAGGCCTAGCCCGTGGCTCGGTGAGCACTTTCCACTAAAGTTCCCGAAAAATTCGGAGACGTTTAGAGCTCGGAATCGGCATCGGAATCAGAGATGGAACCAAAATTCAGGTATTCTACATTACGTTCGTTTTTAATCCTTTCATGTAAATCTAGGATACGTAATAAGGCTTACACTATGTATTACATTAACTACTTAAAATGTACTGTAAAAGTAATCCATTTTCCTTTTTAAATACATACATTCCACGATTTGAGAATAGAAAGCAGAAAATCAATAGATGCTGTTGTACACAACATTTTATTATTTTCTGCAAAGGTGGATTTTAAATGTGCATAAAGGGGTCAGTTACGGAGAACAAAAGCTGCAGCAAAGAGAGATACTACAAAGCAGTTTCTATAGACCTTTTTATGAGAAGAACCTTTGTGGACCATACATATCCCAATTGCTCTTGAGACGAGCTTGAGCGGAAATCAGGAGGAAGTCGTCCCTGAAGCTTCAAGAAAAGGGTCAGTGGTGTGGGCCGGCTCATCCCTCAATTATGAGTCGAAAACTTCTTTTAAAAAACGTAATCAAATCTTCCTTTCGGTGCAAGGATTTGACGAATTTTGGGGTATAATGCACTCGCAGATTATTGAGAAAATATTAATAATATTAATTTAATTACAATAAATTATGATAATAACCACAACTACCAATTAAAACCATGTATAAATACGACATTTACTTTGAATAAGAGGAAGTAAAAAATTTCTTTATACAACGGACAAACCCAAGAGTTCTTGTCTTTCGCGTTTACCTTATTCGAATGACATAAGGTGCCTTCAATTAATTCGGAAGGAGCTCTTTTCAAACAAATCCAAATAATATTTGACTCTATTAAATTTTAGATTTAAATTTTTAAATGATTACATAAATGCAGTTTGCAACAATTTTTAAAATTTTAAGTCCTTTAACCATTCTTGAAAATAATATATATGTGGTTTTAATAATTAAAAATTTCAAACAAACGTCCTTAAATTCTTTTTATTCTTCGATTCTATGCAATTTATTTGTTAAAAGACGGATTTAAAAGAATATAAAATTGATTGAAACATGGAAAATTTGGTCTTCCCAACATGTCAACGCTAAAAATGCGAACGAATACTTTGAATAGGGAAACCCAAATCAGATTACGCTACTTTTATTATTGTTGCATGTCGGATTCTGTTGGGCAGTTTTTGTCTTCCACGCGTAATTTCCTTTTCTCCACAGCGAAGCTTCGTTAAACCCACTCTAATGCCCACGTTTATGTTGCATTTTTTTTTTCATTATTCTCCAAAAGGCCCTTTTTGTTTTCTAATAATGGTGGTGAAAACGAAGGAAATTAAACGATGGTTTAAGATTTAAAATCTTCAATAGATATTAAATAAACATAAATTTTATAATTAAACGATGGTTTAAGATTTAAAATCTTGAATAGTTATTAAATAAACATAAATTTTAAATTCAGTTGAAAAATAAAATGATTTATTTTATTTTTAAAATTAATTAATAAATAAAAATTATTCTATTAATTAATAAACTAATTATTTAACAATAAAAATTATTAAGTTAAATTGAATTAAAATTAAAAATTAAATTACATTCAAAAGGTGACTACAAACAGTTTAGTTTTTGAAAAATTGATTTTAAATCAGACTGTCTTTATCCTGTCCTTCAATGCCCCTCCCTCAATTTAGCTCGTACCATGCAATGACACAAGTCGTGACATCATCTCAAATCACCAAATCTTATTTTAATCTTAGCTCTAAAATTGAAATCGTACTCCTACAAACATTATGCACAGATTCTGAATGAGGCCAACATCAATTCAGGTGATATAAATCTAAATCTGAAGCCATTCGGTCTGATATAAAAACATAGTTTCATAATAAAACACTGATATTGTATCTTTGATATAAAAAATATTATTTATATTTTTAATTTTTATAATTTTATTTATTTTAAAAATTAATTTAATTTTAATTACTATATTCTAAATTATTGTGTGATTTAATGTTAAATCTATAATTAGTCTGGCTTAATTTTAATAAAAATTAATAATTTTGTAATATTATTATATTAGAAGATGCTTTAATTAATTTTAAACAATAAAAAGTATTTTTAAATAAATAAATCACATAAAAATTTGATATCTTTTAACCTAAATTTAGTAATAATTATATTACACTAAATCAGTAGTGGAATTTAAATAAAATGATATGCTCTTATATTATGAGAGATTAAGACTCTTGTTATAGCCTTTTATCTATTACGAATCTCTATTATTTTAGAGACTCTCTAAAAGTTTAGCATAAATTAATTAACTCGCCAAGTGATTATAGAATATCATAATCATTGCATTGAATCCTGTAGTAACTCTGGTTTAGATCTACAACACCCTGTCTAACGGGTTACTAAAAAATGTTAAAATCATCAGATGACAAGGTGTGCATTTCTTGAGTAACTAAGAATCATATATCAAAAGACTGAGAATCCGAGAAACGATGAGCTCACATTTGAGGCTGAGATTGAGGATGAGCTAGCATAACTTCATAAGCCTTCCTAAAAATCGCAGCAACATTTCTCTAAACACCCGCCTTATCGTACATCCATAAATGGAAGGTGTTCCACTCCTCTACATTATCATTTTACCACACTGTACCATAGAGAGCACAGTGTTTCGATCTCGCCGAAACAGAATAATCATTTTCTTTTCAATTTACGTTGGCTTTAGTCGATAAATAAATTTTGATTTAAATAATATTTATAATTTCAGTGAATTTAAGTTCACTTCCGATGGTTCGACCTTTTACACGCATTTCTTCACCATAGACACGGCTAGAAAATGGTCTCAGTCCCGAGCTGTCTAAATAAAATCAAATCCAGAGGGTTTACCAATAAAAGAACTCAATACTCCAAGCTGTCTCCAACAACTTACAGCCTGGCAACTCCTCGCCCAACTGATCGATGGAAGACGTTGCATCATAGTACCTTCCTCTTTCTCCCCCTTTCAGAACATGACAAAATCAGCAATAAGGCACAACTTACGAGGCAAATTAAAAGTCCTATAAATGCCATGCTCTCAGTCTCAATGCTCCCAAACCCATCGTGTTTCGCTCTTTTCTGACTGCGTGTCAAAATTTCCAGAGCTTTTTAATTAAAACACCATTCCCCAGATGGGTATTTGCAGTTCTTGTGAATCTGCTCACGTAGCAACAGCTAAGCTGATTCTACAAGACGGCAGGTTGCAAGAATTCTGCTACCCTGTTAAGATTTCCTATGTTCTACAGAAGAACCCGACGCACTTTATATGCAAGGCAGACGAGATGGAATTCGATAACTTCGTATCCGCCGTTAACGAAGATGAAGAGCTCCAACCGGGTCAGCTTTATTTTACCTTGCCGTTGAGCAAATTGGAACATCCTTTGCAAGCGGAGGAAATGGCTGCATTGGCCGTGAAAGCGAGCTCGGCGTTAATGAAAGGTAGCTGTGGTGGTGGTGATAAATGTGGATGTCGCCGGAAGTCGGTGTCACAGTTGGTTTTTCCTGACGAAAAAAGTGGGAAGTCACAACGGAGAGTGGCGGCGATCGGTGCCGGTAGTTTGGGTAATGGTGGTGGATCGCGAGGCAGTGGCGGTGGTGATAGAAGAAAGTTTACGGCAATGTTGAGTGCAATACCAGAGTAAGGGCAAATTGGGAAATGACAACAGTGAGGACATGACTGTAAATATGAGATTAAACATTGCCTTTCTTTGGTAGGTTTGGTGTTTAGTGGGTTATGCTGTGGTTAGCTTTAGCCGGTTGGTACAGAAACCTTGGACTCTCTCATATTTAAGGGTTGTATGACAATTTTACCCTGGATGAGTTGATGACTTCATAAATTAATAAACCATTTTTTGATTTATCATAGTTTTTATTTGGGGTGGGTGGGTCCCGTTTCTCATGCACAGATTACACTTTCCTCTCTTTTTTTTTCCCCAGAAAATACTCATTATTAATTAATGAAATTTCTTCCTATACGTCTTTTGAAATTTTTGAAAAGGCTGAATTAAATAATTCTGTAAGCTTTTTGTCTCACACGTACCAAAAGAGAATCGAGAGTTTTTATTTATGAGATCGAACTACGAAAATAACCTCCAAAACATTGCGTAAACCCTTGGTTTATCTTAAAAGTTTAAGAAGTTAAAAATGTAGATCTCCCACGTGATGCATATAAATAAGTGCAGCAAGGTGCAATTTATTTAATTCCTCGATTATTATATATAAAATCTAAATTGGCTACAACTCAGCTATGACCTACCAAAATCTTGACTTATCAATCTCGTGACGAGGCCCAACTGGGAGAATCCACAGCATGGCACGCTCGCCATAAGCCCAAATATTTATGTCTACGGGAAACAATATAGTGGGATAGGGATAGTTTAATCCGTGGACAAAACTCACTTAAGATTCTCTTAATTCGAAAAATTGTAAATTTGAGTGATAATAATTATAATTCACTTGTACTAAATTATAATTAATAAATGTCAACTAAATTAAATTTATTTTTAAATTTTAAAATGTTAATTTATAAAATGATTACTTAAAATATGTGATTCAAAATTTATTATATAAATTTACTAATTTATCTAGTATGCAAAAAAAAAAAAAAACTATAAAATCCACCGTAATACTTTTTGATTCGTCGTATTTATCCCATGAAGGGGTCCAGCAATCATCAACAGCAACGTGGTGGTCCTGTAAATCTCATAATGGGCATCGTGTCTGCCTCTATATCCTGTTGGATTAAACGAAAATTAACACCAAAACAATAGATGTTGTTTTGGACGATGATTGTGTCTAATGTCCAATTGGAAAACATCAAATTAGCCAATGAATCATATACAGTTTAATAATGACATTTTAGCCTTACCTCTGCTTTTAAAAAGTTGTCTCGTCTCTTTGTTAGATTTTATTATTGAGCATATAATGTTGTCTAGTGTTAGCTCCGTCAATTTCTTCATGTAGTGTTCGTGATTGGTGTTCTGTTCTCATCTTGAAGAATCTTTGAAAAGTAGACTAAACGCCGATATATAAAATTCCAACCAGGTCAAAGTTGAATTTCCCCTAATATCAACCTCCTCCAAGTAGAGTTCCCTCAGTTCTTGTATTTCGAGAGCTAGTAAAGGTAGTAACTAGGAATAAGTAGGTTATCTCAAAAACTAATTAAGCAAACAAAAAGAATACAATTATCTAAAAGCATTTTACTCACTTCATTTGAATCGATTCTAAAAGATAAAATATTGATCTATATATATATATATATATATATATAAATATTGATCTATATATATATATATATATATACACATTATCTATTGAATGTTAAAACATTGTATTTTTAATTTGAGTCATTTAGAGACAGTCTATTGTGTTTCTAACATTCTTACCTACTCATCGAAGAGTGGATATCTAGTGATTGTCATCACTTGGCTGAACCCACTTCTTCAATTATCAGCTTTTGGGTTCGTCCTATTGTGTATGCAAATCCTTATTATTTTTTTGGTCCATTCTTACTTTATATTAAATAAAAGGGTGATAAAGTTGTCTAAACTAAACGAAAAGGAGATTAAGAAAGTAGAAGCATATTATTACTTTATATCAACACAAAGTTGCCACCAAACTAAACTAAAAGGAGATTAAGAAAAGCCAATCGAAACATAATCTAAAAATGGTTAAAAAGTTAAAGAGGTATTATTACCGATAGCCTGCCAGTTTTTTTTTTTAAATGTCCTTAGCATAATCTTTTCCCTTTTGTTTATTGTGTATTACCTATCAATGGTCAATTTAAATTACTCCAGAGCTTAGCAACCAAGGTCCTAATTTGACCTTTTAGCTTGACATGACAAGAGCCTTTTAGCCAAGGTTCTAAAAATACAATTATACATTTATACTGCAATAGATGCTTCAAATTAGTTATATACAATATTTGAATGTTAGATTTAAAAAGTTTAATCAATATTAGATCAACATAAAATTTATTAAAAACTAAATAAAAGTAGAGAATTTAAACTATGATTGAAAAATATTGTCTATATTTATTTAAAAATTTGAAGTTTAATCGAAAAAATAAATTATTAAATGAAAATTTATTTATTTATTTATTTTAATTTATAAGAACTTATTAATTTATGAAAATTTGTTAAATAAATTGATCAGTTTTTAATAGTAAAAATTATTAAAATAAATTGAACAAAAAATTGAAAATTTTAAAATTTTTATAATTGAATTGACCAAACTAGCTAAATTTTTTAATTATTAATTATAAATGTATATAGTGATTATGAGTTTTTTTTAGTGATGACGATGATTTTAGACGAGTCATTATCTTCGAAATAGATCTTCCGTATTAACTAAAAAACTCATAATCACTATTTTAAATATATTAATTAATTTTCGTAATCATTATATAACAGTTATGTATACATTAGTTAGCAAGGTACTCAAAACCAAACTAGGAGTCGATGGACGATCCATAAAAATAAGTTAAAATTTTCTATCAGAAATTGAATTTTGATTAAGCAACATTACCAGTACTCTTATTACCGAAGAAAGAAAGATTATTTTGAGGCCAACGTTAACGCCACTAATTCTGGAAACTGTTTTGACTGCACCAAAACAATTTTTTTTAGTATGAATGTGTACATTGTAATTTTTTGTAAATATTAATTACTCTAAAACCAACGTACGGCCAGCTCCAAGACATAAAAACCTTGCTTCACTATACTAGTGTTGTAACGTGTCCATTACTACAAAGTCAATAAATGCACCACATTCACGAAGTTTCCCTTGATAATCATGTTCCAAAAAGACATATACTAAAAAGATGTAAATCACTAGATTAATGAAGGTAATTACTTGCAGACCAAAAGTTTTGTGTTATTTTCTATTTCGAAGCTTTGTGTGAACACAGACACTTAGAAAGCCACTGCTTGTTGCTGGTAATCAGCCAGAACTCTTAAAACATACCAATGAACACAATAACACAGAAAGTACAAAACAAAAGGGCCAATCCGATAAAGTGAGTCAAAGTTTCCATCTTTACACCCTTTTCACCATCTGCGCCGTGCCTCTTTCCTCCTGCGACGTTGTCCCCGTCCCATTGTCTATTTCTTGTTTTCTGAGAAGCACCCACGAGCAGATGGGTCTTTGTGTCTCTTCTGCAGCTGAGGAACATCCTGAGAATGAAGTAGAAGTAGAGGGCACCAACTGGTCGTCGACGATCAAGGTCATTAGGGTAGAAGGTAAGTTGCAGGAGTTCGACTACAGAGTCAAGGCAAGTTATGTGACAACCCTGAACCCGAATTGTTTTATCTGCAGCTTAGAGTCAATGTCTCCTGGAATTTGCCCCCCAAAAGTGCCTGACGATGAAGACTTACAATTGGGCCAACTTTACTTTCTCTTGCCACTTTCACAGATCGACAAGCCACTTTCTCTACCTGATTTGTGTGCTCTGGCAATCAAAGCAAGCTCTGTACTTGGTGAAGATAGTATTGAGTTCTCTTCTCGTAATCAGGAAGTGAAAGAGGTTGTACGTATATAACCGAGAGTCGCCTATTGGTTTTGATGGGCTAGCAGTTCCTGTCCAGATTTTAGCATGAGCATGGATATCGTGTCGTGAATATGGAATGTAGCAGAACAGCAAGAAATGTTTGTCCTTTGATGACTCGAAAACTAGTTTTTTTACCTTTTCTAAATTTTCTTTATAAAGGGGTTTATTTGCTTCTTGATTTTCTTTCTTTGTTGGCGTTTACTGCTATGGTTGATGTATGATTAGATTCTGAAAGTGACCATTTCCAACAGAATAATAGACTTGAGCCTTGGGAATAATAGACTTGAGTCTTGGGTTTTCTGCGGTCTTTGGTTCATATTCTTGAGATTGAAAATGTATGGAGGTCTATTCTTGCCATCTAACAGCATCATCTGGGGGAAATTCGCCTGGTTATAAAAAGACAACAGGATTGGTTTCTACAGAGATCAAGCGGGTACACGAAGCTGGCAAGTGTCGATGGCCAGATGATGCCGTTAGATGGCAAGAATCTGTACACCAATAGACAATGTTCAAAACCATGGACACTTGCCAGCTTCGTGTACACCACCAAAGTCCAAATCTAAAACCTTGCTTATTTTTCTGGTCAAAAGGGCTAAATAGATCCTACCAGTGTAAACAGACTCGAACATTTCACGGTTTTATGCATTCAAACGGAGTTGGGTTGCATTTTGGGCAGCTTCCAAAGAGGAGGACGCTGCATTCTGTTGTTAAACGCAACGCTCCTCCCTTCAACGTAACGTATGAGGTGGAGACGCACTGTTTGAACAAAAACAAGACGCTGTGTTTACTTCTTCCTTCATTCAATCCCTAATCTCCCATCTTCTTCACTTTTCACACAATCCGTTGTCTGTGAACTTCAACACGTAAAGATTATTTTAGTTGCAGCTTAATTATTTGTTATTGTCGTACACGCCAACGTTAGAAGAAACTCAACTCACACACTCTTCAGGTGTATAAACAAGAAGTTGGCATTTCATCGTAGTAGGTCATTGTTGGCTGGGTTTTATGTTTTTAAATGTGTGGTCTCCTAAATCTGCTTGTTTATATGTTGTGGTCTCTTATGCTTATTGAGGTGTTGGACCTTAGCTGCGGTCTTGTATGTGTGCGAAGACTGAAAGTTGGCAGTCAATGTGTTGGTGTTCTATAATACAATTTTGTCTGTCTTGCACATTTCATTCAAACTTTCACCCAACTAATTTGAAATAACTTGGAATAATAAATGTGGTTCATGCTAATCGATGATGTTATCATGCACGTATGCCTTTACACGTATGTTTAATTCATTGCTTACAAAATCATTAATCCAATTTCTCCTATGTTAATTGCCTAGCATGAGAGTTTGTTTTATATAAATTGAACTATTGTTATATATGTTTGATTGGTGATATGAGAATTTGTTGAATAATGTAAATCACATTCTTCTTCACGGATACGAATTTCGTACCCTACCGGCTGGAAACCGGTACCGATACGGGTATAGAAGGTACCGGTGTCAAATTCCGGTCGGTACCCGGTCGTTTTCGATCGATACCGGCTGGTGCCGCAGATACCGGAAACTTCTGGTCAATTCCGGTAAATAGAATAATCTCCAGGGACCATTTTGCCAAAAAAAAAAGTCTAACCCTAAAAATCTACCC
>JANIJH010000223.1:55525076-55536593 GCA_024520975.1 Erythroxylum areolatum | reverse complement strand
CACAATACCTATACAAACACACTCATTTAATTCCATTTAATATTTCTAATTTCTACCGAAAGTTCGGGGTCCAACACAACCTTTTTTGGGTCGGACTGAAAGGTCCAGTCTAGTTTTTAAAACCTTGTAAAATCCCTTTCTTTTTTTCATCAAAACTTTCGCATTTATAGAATTGTTACGAAGATATATTCCCCTAATTACTAAGCCAAATTCATCAAAATTATTAGTTTATATTATTTATTTCTTTTTGGATGCTTTGTCTTCCTAAATAAGGGAGGAAGAAGAGAACTGTACTATAATCACACTGATGATCAAATGATGCCATCAATTACAATATAAGTGCCTATAAGCATAATATAATTTTCTTACATTAATATCATAATTTTGCTAAAAACATTATATAAATTGTGTTACCACCTATGAAATGCTCAAGTCACATACTTCTTCTCAACTTTCTCTATTTTATTTGAATTGAAAATTATTATCTCTCTTACTTCTGGTTACACGCAACATCACCACCAATACGCATTTTGAAGTACATTGAAAAACTTACAAACATAAACATATTAAACTCTGAATTATACTTTCATAAAATATTCGTTGCTCATAAATAAATACGAAAGAAATATACATACCTGGTTAGTTATACATATATTAATGCCAAACTCTAGATCTTGGTCAATATTTCTTCTATAGGCAAAGGTGCAAATTTAACTAATATTTCATTAAATTACAAGTTAATTTCTAATATTTTGAGGCATTTAAATGAATTCTAACATTTGTAAACTGTTCAAATTTGACCGTAAAATTTTAAATAGAGTAAAGCCTTGTCAAAACGATTTATGAAGAAAATACATTTGTCACAACGAATGAAATAATAACATCTACTGATGGTCAGTTCATATCTTATTTTGATCATATTTAAGTTAAAATGATATTATATTACAAGTTTACAATTGAGAATAACTTCATATATTAATAATTTGTAATTTAATTTAATGCAGTAAAAGAAGTTGATACAAATATTTTAGATGAAAGCTTACTTTACGATTCTTTAAATAGCGTTGGAGAATTTGGAGCTTTTGACGGTGATGAGACATAATCTCCTTCAGAAATACAATTTTGATTTTTATTGTTATTTTAATATTTATATTAGACTTATATTTATTTATTATTAATTTATTATATAATAATAAACATTGATGATTTTTTTATTTCAATCAAATATTTTATTTTTACTTATTCTTATAAATTTTACTTCTTATTTATTATAATTGAACTTCTAAATTTTAAACCTTTCTTTAGACTGGTTAGACATTCGGTGTCATTTTTAAAACATTGACTTAAATAATGTAGCTATGTCCAGTTGGGTTGCGTCATACTTCAAATCCACCCCCACAACAAATTTGAAATAAGCTTCCAATGTAGCTTAACGTGCTACTAGGCTCGTGGGTGGCGGTGAATCGGGCTTAGCACTATTTACTTCCATTTTCAGGGTCCAGGGCCAACAGCCTGCTTGTCCTGGACAAAGGTCCCTCCCATAACTTATCAGAAGAAATGACAAAACTCACTGCGGCTTGAACCATTCATTGGCTGGTATAAATCTATATTTTCGATTAGATCCCATCTGATCCTGACCATTGAAATACCGTAAGCCTGGGTCTTCACAAAATAAACGGAAACATTAGGTGTAGATACCAAGAAGCCCATTGAAAGCTCTGTACCGTCTGCTTTCTTCAGCCCTTACTGACATATTTCTTGCCACTTTTAAAAGGATTGACATGAGGACAACACATGTGAACACTAATACTTGTGGATGGAAGTCGACAAGCTCACGTGAATATTTTCTGGTTGTATATCCGATTGACCGGGGCGCCCAGAGTATTGCTTACAGTCAGCAAATCAGCCAACACTACTGGCATCACAATCTCCATCCCAACCCAACCTGTCTCCACGCCACTTAAGTTGATCACTCAATCATGTGCATTTCCGTGCCTTTCCACCAATGGAATGCAGAATTTATATCTTAATTGATAAGAGTCAACTTCAGTTTATATCTTTTAATCCAATAAATATCTCAAATTACAGAATTGACAGGAGTCAGGCTCAAGCTCTGCCATAGCACGATAAATTTACTCTAAACCCCTCAACCTGCGTAGAAGTAAAAGATGCAAAATACATGAAATTAACAAAATGATTAATCTAACCAACGCGATTGATAGCAAGTTAGAAAAGCAAACAGGTCATGTTCTCATGTGAACCCAAGTCTATTAATTAGGTGATTGCTCAGTTCATTTGGTGACAGCTCAAAACCACCACCAAAAGAATGGCCTGTGCACTGCTTCCTCTTCTGGTTCTAGCAACCTACCACAGCTTGGCCCAAGGTGCAGCCATAGCACAAAACCCTGGTTCAACGGTTCCAGGAGCATTAACAAGTGCAGCCAGAGAGTTCCTGGAAGCACACAACCAAGCAAGATCAGCGGTTGGGGTCCCCCCTCTCAATTGGAGCGAAATGCTGGCCAATGCCACCAGTAAACTGGTTCGCTATCAAAGAAACCAAATGAGCTGCCAATTTGCGAACTTGAACTACAGCAAATATGGTGGAAACCAGTTATGGGCTAGTGGGATGTTAGTCACTCCACGCATGGTTGTTGACCACTGGGTACAGGAGAGAAATTTCTACAACCATACAGATAATTCCTGTGTGCCGAATCACAGTTGCGGTGTCTACACGCAAGTAGTGTGGAGAAAGTCCCTGGAACTGGGTTGTGCACAAGCCACTTGTGTCAAGGAGCAGGCTAGCTTGACCATATGCTTCTATAACCCTCCTGGGAACATCATAGGAGAGAGTCCGTACTAGACAAGAAAGCAAGCTTATTTCTTTCTTAATGTATTGTTTAGTGCTCAGGTACAGTCTTTTTCTATTGCAATGTTACCACTGAAGTTGCAATGTTCAATCCTCTTTCCTTCTAGCTTTTACGAAAACATTGGCAGACATTCAGAACATATAATGATGCGTTGCCAAACTTAAATATTATAGGTCGAATGAAGCCAACTCAAATACACGATCAAGGACATGGATATGGTAAGATCAGCAGAAATTTGATATACACATATATATTCTGATTATAGTCCCTCATTTGACACTAAACTGTAAAATAATCGCCACCAACTATTTAAACCCTGCTTCTCTGCTCGTTAACATATTGGCGGAATCAAATGAAAGTGGGTAAGATTTGTTAAAATATGACCTTTATGACATAAAATCAAGATTAAAATTCATAATTTTAGGATCTTGGTTAAACAATTAACACAAATCATAACAGTGTAATATAATGTATCTAATGCAGAAGATACCATTATCATAAAGAGATCAGAAATTTTACCAAGTCCTTGATTAAAATTGATTTTCTCTTAACTCTCTTGTACTGCAAAAACTTGATAGAAATTGTCTGTAACCCTAATTAATAGAAAGTGACAAATTCCTATATCTATGACTTTTAATCCGTCAAGTGAACAAAATAAATAGTTGACATTTATTCTACTATTAAATAAGAAATATGGATCAAATAGGTCCTTTTTATTATATTAATAGTGATATTAATATATTTAGGATATAGTCACTAATCGGGCCACATTCTTACATCGTCCCACTTGTCCCAATATGTCAAAATTTATTTTAATAATGTGAACATTAAACGCAAATAAATAAATTCCTTAGTATCTTTATAATTTATCTCAACACAATAAAGTACACAATGTGGATAGTGACAGTCATATACTTCAACATCGCATACTTCTTTCTATATACCACAACACTAGTAGTTTATCAAGTCAAGTAACATAAGTGATATATAAATATCATAAAGGTTCACATTAATGTCTTATAGACAATTTTATTTCTTATTTAATAACATTTACATGTATATAATTATAATAAATAATTGTCACTTAGAAACTTTATTGAGCTCAAGAATGCCAAAATGTTATAAAAAATAATCATCAATATAACTAAGGTATGTTCTTTGAACATGTTCCTTAAATATCTTTAGTGGAAGACCTTTAGTTAAAGGATCTGGAATTATAATATTCATCTTAATATGTTCAATATATACTCTTTCTTTTTTAACCTCCTCTTTTACGACAAACTATTTCAACTTCATATGTTTAGTACCTTTAGAGTACTTGTCATTCTTAGAAAAAAATATTACTGCAGAATTGTCACAATAAAATTTTAACGATTTAATAATAATGTCAGTAATCTCAAATCCTGAAATAAAGTTTCGTAACCATAAGGCATGGATCGTGACCTAAAAACAAGCTACAAATTTTGCTTTCATAATGGATGAAGTAATGATAGATTGTTTAGATTTTTTCATGAAATTTCTCCTTCTACTAGTAGAAACAAATAGTCAAATGTTGATTTTCTATTGTCAATGCAGCAAAAAAAATGAATTTGAATATCCAGTTATTTCTAATGGATTTGATCTTCTATATATAAGTATGTAGTCCTTTATTCCTTAAAGATACCTCAAGACTTTCTTTGCAGATTTCCGGTCTATACTAAGATTACTTTAATATCTGCCTAGCATTCCAACCATGAAGTTACTATCAGGCTTCAAGCATGCTTGCAAATATATCAAACTACCAACAATAGAAGCATATGGAATAGATTTCATTTGTATATGTTTCACATCATTCTTTAGCATTATATGAGACTAAATTCATCATCTTTTTGTATCAACATAATCCCTGCTGAATATTTTTTCATATTAAATCTTTTAATAATTTTTTCGATGTAGTCTTTCTAAGACAATCTTACTAGTCATTGTGATATATTTCGAAATATTGAAATTCTATATCATAGGATGTCTCCCTTATTTCTTTCATTTTAAAAATTCTTAAAGAAAAAATCTTTAGAATTATATAATATGTCCAAATCATTATCAACAAGTAAAATATCATCATCATATAAGACTAGAAATATAAACTTAGTGCTACCGATCTTTTGGTAGATACAACGATCAACAATATTTATTTTGGAAACCATAAGATATCACGGTATCATTAAAATTAATATACCATTTTTAGGAAGCTTCTTTAAGTCCATATATTGATTTCCTAAATTTACACACCATATGAACTTTTCCTTATATGGAAAAACCTTTAGGTTGACCCATATAAACTTTTTCCTAGAGATCACTATTCAAAAAGGTTGTTTTCACATCCATTTGATGTAGCTCTAAATCAAACAGAGTCACTGATGCTATGACTATTCTCAATGAGTTTTTCTTTGAGATAGGTGAAATAGTCTCTTTATAATAAATTGCATCCTTTTGAGCATAAACTTTGGCGATAAGTCTAACTTTATACCATTTAATATTGCCATTTGAGTCATGTTTAGTCTTGAAGACCCCATTTTCATCCGACTTGCTTAGATCCTTCTGACAAATCATCAAGGTCTTAGACATTTTTTATGTCATTGAATTTAACTTATCTTTTATATAATCAATCCATTTATCATACTTATCACTTTTTATGCCTCATGAAAATGAAATAGGATTATTATTAATGCGATAATCAAAATTTAACTCTTGTAAATAAACCACATAATCATTAAAAATAGTTGATCTCCTTATTCTTACATGTTTATTCAAAGCTATTCCATGTGGTTCATTTAAATTAATTTGTTGTATGTTAGTTTCTTTATGAAGTGTTGTTTTATCTAAATGTTGTCTATAATTATTTTGTTTTTGCAATATTGGGACAATATTTGGTATATATGTAGATACTAGAATATTTATAGGTAATGGAACATCAACCCTTATTTCACTAATATCCACAACACATTTTTCAGTCCCATTAACTTCACCATTTTTAATAAACTTGGCATTAGATGTTTCAATAATTCTTTGACTATAGCTTGGATATTAAAATCTATACCCTTTAGATTTTTCTGGGTAACCAATAAAGTAACCACTGAGTATTAGAGAATCTAATTTCTTTCCTTATGAACTTTAAACATGTGCTTATGTTGGATAACCCCAAACATACAAGTATCTTATACTAGGTTTCCTTAGTCCATAACTCAAAAGGAGTTTTAGGGATTGCCTTATTAGGAATCCTATTTAGCAAATATACAATAGTTTTAAATGCACACATTTATAAGGTTTTGGGCAATGAGGAATTATTCATCATAATTTCAACCATATCATTAGTTTCCTATTATGCCTTTCTACGACACCATTTTGTTGAGATGTGCTGGCATAGTATACTGTGCACATATGCCATGTTTCTAAACAATATTTACAAATGAACCTGAAAATTATCCTGATTCATCATATTTTCATAATATGCATCACCTCTTTCAAATATTACAACTTTCACTTTTTTTTAATCTAATTGCCTATTAACCTCCTTTACAAGCTCTTTAAAGGCATCTATAGCTTGAGATTTTTTATTAAGAAAATAAACATATCTATAACTTGAAAAATAATCTACAAAGGTGATAAAAAACTATTTTCCATTAAAAAAAGCGGTGCCAAAAGGTCCACGCATATTATTGTGTATAATTTCAAAGAGCTTAGTACTTCTTGTGGCTCCTTTCTTACTGTATTTGGTTTGCTTTCCCTTAATGCAACCCACACATACATCAAGATAAGTAAAATATGAATTCAGAAGTATTTTATTGTTTACCAATCTTTCTAATCTTTCTTTGGATATATGAACCAAATGTTTATGTAATAAGTAAGCTAAACTATTATTTATTATGTTATGATATATGTTAAACATGAAATAAGGACTTAGAAAAATTAACATCAAGTTTCAATTATATAAACTATCTATAAGAATTCCACAACCAATAATGGAATTATGTTTAAATAGACTAAAACAACCATCACCAAACTTAAAAGTAAACCTACTTTCATCAAGTTTAGAAACATAAATTAAGTTTCTAGAAATTAAAGGTATATAGAGAGTTTATATTAGATGTAGGTGATAACCATTATCTAATATTAGACAATAAGTCTTTGCACCTTCAATTAGGATCTTCTTATGGTTTCTTATTAACAGAAAGTTCTCAATTGCATTTATGGTTTGGATTGTAAGTAATCCTTGAATAACATTAGAAACATGATTTGTAGCACTAGAATCAAGCCACCAAGTATTCTAAGGAACTTTAGTTAAGTTTAGTTCTGAATATATAAAAAGGTTAGATGTAACTTTCTTTTCAAACCAAGCTTTACGTTTCAGACAATCTTTTTGATAGTGTCCCTCAATTAGCTATCTTTTGTTCCTTTTTATCAACATTAGTAGTAACATGTATTACTTTAGCAAGCTCTTTCTTCCTAAATTTCTTGGCTTTTAACTTTTGAATCTTGCTAGCTCCTTGACCACAAGGTTAACTGAATGAACTCTTTTATTCTTTAGCCTTGTTTCCTCCTGAATGAGCATACTAGACAATTCATTAATAATCCACTTATCTTTTATAGTGTTATAGTTAATTTAAAATGGTCCATACTCAGGAGGTATCTAGTTCATAATGAATTACAGTGAGAAGGAGTCATAGACTATCATACCCGGGGTCTTTAATTTTACTACAATATTCATCATCTTTAAGGCATGTTACTATATACTCCGCGACCCACCAAACGTCATAGTTGTGAGTTTATCCATTAGTGTACAAGCGAGGGACTTATTAGCAAAACGAAAATGTTCTTCAACACATTTAAGGTATTTTTTAGGACTTTCAGATTGTGGAATAACGGTTTTAATATTGTTGGCAATAGTCATTCACATAAAATTAAGACAATCTATTAGACCTTTCCTATGCTTTATAGTTTGTTTTCTCAACCTCACTATTTGTATTCGTAATGGCAGTAGATTTTTCTTCCAAAAGTGCTAAATCAAGATTCAAAACACCTAAATAGAATGTGACTTGTTTGCATCATTTAGAGAACTTCAAACCATTAGAAAAGGTAATAAAAAAGCATGTAAATAAAGAGAAATAGCTACAAACACATAAATGCTCAATAAATTACCATATTTAAATAATTAATCATTTAGAATATACTAAAGGTGTTGTTTTGGGGTAAACTCAACAATGTATTATTATAAGTTTAATATCATACAAACTTTATTATGTAATAAAATATTGACTTATCAGATACAAATAATATCTTTGGATATATAACATATTTGATAAGGGAATATTGGTTTTCCGCTATTATGTTTATTAGTCATAGAGTATTAACTTATCTTTGCATAAATTCTAGAAATCTATCAACTATTAAACATAACTTATCTATATAATTAATTCAATAATAGAATTAATATTTTATGAATAAAGGACTATTTGTACATAACAAAAATTCACTTAATTAATTTGGTTACTTTGGTGACTAACAAATTGTCTTTTTATAATGTCATGTATAAATGTAACACGTAATTTTAAACTCTAATCATAATATGCATAAAGCTAGTATGAATCATTGATAAAATTAATAGAATATATAACATCAGAATAAAATAAAAGATGGAATTAAATTCTGGAAACAATTTTTTTTAAAAAAATAACTTAATCTAGAATATGGACATAAACTTTTAATTCTGAAAATAAGTGGATGAATTATGTAAAATAGTGATATTTACATCATTCTTCCATTGCTGTCTACCAGTTGGGACATTTGGCTTTCACCTAAGAGACTAGGGTTCAATTCTCAGCAAGGAAAAACCTACACTTGAAGCTTATTTTCTTCATTTTACCGACATGCTATGCTTTTTTATCCTCATTTTAAAATTCGTAGCCCACTTGGATTCTAAAGAACATAGTAAAAAGATATGGGACCACAACACCTTCATGACTTTAGAGAGGAGCTTTTTCGTGATTCTTATTTGATTTTACTTAAAACAAAATTGATCAAGGAAATAGAAAACCCAATGTTGTGACTTCCTCTCGCATATGGATAATTATGATGATTTAAAGCCAAATTATTGGGTCCTGTTCTCGGAGCCCAAGATGTTGGACCTCGTTCCCAGCGCACAACTATCCGAAGTCAAAAAGTGTGGGCAGGTTTCCTTTTAGGGTTATTTCAATAAACCCTCACTTCCTTTCCATCAATCTTTTTGAATTTATCATCAAAGGCTATCAATTTTTGTGGAAAGGCAGAAAAACGTGTTAGGAATCTATTGCTTCAAGAATCAACTCATTGGAGATCGAGTAAAGAAGTTATGGCCAAAAGAACCCAACATGTTTACATCCTTACTCGTTTTGTACATGCATTGGCGCAATTGCTATAACTTTTGCTATAGAAGTTAGATTGATGTCGTTCTTAGATGATTTGAAAGAGGACTTCTAGATCTACAACTTTTGTGAAGACTCTGAAGTGAAATTCTATCATTTTGACAAAGCACGGACATTGTGAAATGTACACGGTTAGATCGTGTGACTTTCTGATCAGGCAGTTTTTCAACATCATAAATTACACGGCCTGTGTGATTTTACATGGGCAGACCGTGTAACCTTTGGGTCTGATTGTGCTTTTGCGTTAGGAATACACGAACTGTGTGATTTCATACGGGCAGACCGTGTAACCTTCTGGTGAAACAAAAATTTTACCCTCCAACATCCTAACTTGTAATGTTCATAACTCTCAACTCCGATATCAAAAAATCACATACTTTATACCGTTGGAAAGCTAAGAAGACAAGCTACAACTTTCTTAAAGACAACTTTAGCTAATTCTACCTAAATCAATGCAGTTTTTCCTTTGATTTTAGAACACAATCTCTCTGCCTATGAAAGCTTGCAAAATGCAATGCCTCTTTATACCAATTCCACTACTAATTTGCTTCTCATTAATTCTTGAATCTCAACTCCAATGATTCATCACATACAAGCTTTCCAACTCCAACATGCTATTCTAACACTAGCAACAAGTGGCAATCTCAATAAAAGAATAAGCACATCCATCAAACGCAAATTTTTAAAATAACTTAATCATACAAAAGGAACTTCTCAAATTCCCAATCTCATTTCTAAACACAATGAATGTTTGCACAAGCTTTACTTACATATCAACATACACATCAAACTTGATATAAAATACAAAAGATGCTCATGTTTGATATGTCTATAAAGCTAGCCAAATGCTACTAACTTAGTACAAAAGACTCCTAGCTATCTTGGAGTTTCCGAATACCTTGCAAGGATCACTAATCTTCTCGGTCCGCACCTGAGGAGGGAAAAATTGTGGGTTGAGCTACACAGCTCAGTGGCTAATATATCTATAGCCATTGGCAACGAGCCACACAATCAAACATATATGAAATCCATATAGGCATACTTATTTCGTCTTAATCCAACAATGTAACCTCAACATTCAAAATTCCAATACACATCTCACAATTCAGTACATCATTATATAGAACATATTGGATGTAATTCACATCAAAGCATAAAACTCAAAATCTCATCATAACTTAACAAATCAAAATGCATATGCAAAATTGCTCGAGCGTCCCGTGGAACAAAATAGAGAAACCGAAGTTTACTTCGTGAACGAAACGAGTTCACTTTTTGGATCTCGTATGTCACAAGTGGGCAGCCGGGAGAAGGCTTTATGTCGACGTGCACGTGTCTATGAAACGGTTCTACTCTTGCCCAAACACAATCAATTTTCATACTCAATTCAATCATTCACAGTTTCATATTCTTATTGTAACATCCCATCATTGATGGGAAGGGTAGAATAGTAATTTGGAATGGTTTATGAGTGCTTAGAATCGCCTTGATATGTTCATGCATACACATACCTGTGAATAGTGAATTTTGTACATGAAAATGACTGTACATACATTCATGACATTTTCCGGTATATTTGTTAATAAATGTGATTGTTATGAAAAATGTGATTTGTGTGCTTGAAAATTGAGTTAGAGAGGGTAATTAAGGTTGAGAATTTTTTGTGAATTTTAAAAATTTTTCTGAAAATTTTGAGAAAATTTCTGGACTAGGAAAAATGTCAAATGACAGGCTGATTGTGTACCGGTAGTAAAAATTACTGTCCAATGGCATTGGAAATGTAGATAAATGAGTTGAGGAATTATTAATTTGAGCCATTGGAAATTTGGGGAGAAATTGGAGTAGAAATTGGATCTGAATTGGAAAGAAACTAGGTGAGAATTTACAAGTGTGACATGTGGCAAGTGACACTGAGAATTTACAAGTGTGACATGTGGCAAGTGACACTTGTCACTTGCCTAACATGCCACCATGATTGTAGTGTTTTTAATAAAAACCCACCTTTTTGGTTTAGTCTTTCTCGATGCTTCTCTTCTTTAAAAGGTTATTGGTGACTTAAATTAGATTTCTCCATCATTCTCGTAGCTTTCTTCTTCCTTGGTTCTTTTGGACTTTTGCTCATCTTTTCTACCTTCTTTCACCTTGCTTTCTCTTCCTTTGGTTCACTAAAAATTCTAACCTAAACCTCACCCCCTCAAGATGATGATGATGAT
>JANIJH010000223.1:55418332-55433558 GCA_024520975.1 Erythroxylum areolatum | reverse complement strand
TTATAAAAAGGGGAATACACAATTCAACCCCCCCTTCTAGTGCATTCCAAATATCGTTTTCTAAGTGTTGTATTAACTTGTGATTCACTTCACTTATTCGGTGATATATGCTGCTGCCTCCCTGGTTTAGCACGATGTGTAGATGATTCTCCGTGTTAACTGCTTTTAGGTACTTGAAGAAAACTGAAGGAGTGGTAGTTTCACAAACTCTTCAATTTGATCGCAGTTACTTATAAGGTTCTGTCGTAGTTGTTTATAACTATATCTGTCAATTACTAGATATAAAGTAACTGTATCAACAACTATTAATTTTTCTGTGCCAAATGAAAACAGAAAAAATAAATACGAAATTAAATAGATCAACATCGAAATTTTATAATGTAGTTTGGCACACCTTACCTAAGTCTACGGAGTCCTCATCCAGCTTAATAATTTCACCGAAGTACAATAGATTTACCTAAGGTTTTACTGAGTCGACACCACTCAACCCTTGATACTATCTTTTACCCTCACTTCTTGTGAAAGAATTTCACACCCAGTAATACGAACGACTCGTGTTAACCTCGTCGGAGGATTTTTCTAAACAACTTTTAATTAAAAGACAATTAATAAAAATAATTGAAGTGATGAATCAACTAAGAATAAAAACATAATACACTTGAGATAGAAAAGAAGACAACTTCCCAATCGGTTCAACTGCCCCTTAATAGATCTGGAAATTATTCACTAGCTGGATCGACCCATGATAATTCCAGAATCATACTATGGCTGCTCAATTTATGACTGACAAGACATACATGCAGTCCTCAAATAACTTCTAGTCAAAAACCAACGCATAAAGAGAGAGACATTCCCAACTGTGTGCTACTCCTACAATCCAATATCAAAAACAAGAGTCCTAAGGTTCTTCCCTCATGTAAGTCATCTAGCTTCAACTATTCCAATTAAATTATGTGGGACACGACATACACTATCCACTCAAAAATCAAAAGACGCCTATGTGGCTTTCACGCATAGACCAGGAGGACAAGTCTTCAACCATGTTTTTCTAAAACCTAATTGACGCACTCTTCGCAATTGACACAATGCCCACACCATTCAACCACCATATATTACCTAATTGACCAAGGATACAATAAAAACATTATTTCCCATTTCACAGAGAAGTCTTTGACCGCGCGTTGTAACACAAGTCAAAATTAATTAACTAGACTACTACTGTAACAGTGGCGAGTCTAAGTCGATCCCACAGAGAGTGTGTGAAAAGTTTATGAAATAAAACTAATCGGTGTTTAGAAAAAAAAAGGGTATTTTGGATTTTTTAAAGAAGAAAATAAAATAAAACTAACTAATAAAAACAAATTAAATAAAACACATGCAAAAATGATAAATGTGGAGAATTCGGTAAGGACTCAGTTCTTCGGTTCAATCTCGGCCTACACCCTGACTAAGCATATTTTATTAATTTGTTGTTCTTTGACCTCTCCTAGCAATTATTAATCGTGGGTTAAAAATTAACCCGAGTTTTTCCTTAGGTTTTGTTTAATCAAGATACGATCGTTAATTAAACCTAACCACCTAACAACCTAGGATACGATCTTTAGATTTAATTAAGCAGTAGCATTACGAATTAGAAAAACCGATTAATCAAGGCAACAACCATATACGATGCGTCATTTAACCTAGGTCATGTTATCCCTAATGATTACGAATTATTAGTCGCTACTCGTGAATTTCAACATAACAATTACGGATTATATTGAAACTCTAGCAATGGGCTTGAAATTAACGATTCAATGAACGCATTAAAATCATCAATTCACAATACCCGATGGGTTCATACACAAATAACTTAACAATAACAAAAATTTGATTATCCATACACAAAACTCAAATCAATTAAAATAGGATAACACAATCAATTCCTAATGAGGGAAAGAAACAACAAATAATAATAAAATACTTAACCCAAGTCGTTGATGTCGATATTACCTCCGAACCGGTGTCAAGATTTTACCCTTCCATAAGTCTCTTGCGGAAAAATATTTCAGCCCCCATATTGCTCATCCCACCGAAGATCCCTCACTGGCAAGCTCTCCTATACTGTTGATGATGTGACCAATAAAGGTCACACATCAACTGAAACCTTCTGCTCTCCTCTCTTGTGCCTGCTGTGTGATTTTCTCCTGCGCTGTTTCTTCTTTAACGCCCGCAGCCCAGCCAAGCAAGCAGCAGCTCCAAGCCGCCTGCAACCTGGCGCAGCCAGCAAGCCGCGCAATAGCTCCAAGCCGCAGCCGCTACTTTGCTTCCTCTCCTCTTTTCCTTCAGCGCCGCTACTGTGCAGTGTTTTTTATTCTCTCTACTGTTGCTTGACAAGACCAATAAGGGTCTACATCAACTTAAAACCCTTCAAACCTTCTACGTGCATGCTCCTTGTCCTGGGACGCTGCGTTTTGCTCTTAATCCTTATGTGTTGCATCCCTTTCTTTAGCATCTTTTGTAGCTTCCTCACGCGTGTAGCCTTGCTTCCAGTTGCATAACGCTGCGTTTTGTCTCCTACGTAACTCTCCACGCTGCGTTTTGTCTCCTACGTAACTCTCCACGCTGCGTTTTGTGCTTGATTGGACAATTAACATTGCAACTCTTTAAAGCCTCCTTATGCGTTACTTCTGCTAGCGTTTTATGCCAACGCATACGTTTCACGCATGCCTTTCGTGAGTTTTGATCAAAAACGCTGCTTCTCTCCTTCAGCTTCTTAAACGCCTCACTCTCCAACGTTTTGAATATATTGGGCTGTCGTTTTGCATTTCACTTTTCTTGTGTTCTTCTTCTTTCTTTTTTTTTCTCCATGAAGACAAGTAAAAATTACTCTTCAGAAAATAATCCAAATTTCGTGCTTTTAACTCACTTTAATTTCTTTGCTTCCGAATTATACTTAAAATAAAATATGAATTAAAGTGAGTATCTTAAGCATTTTTATGTAAATAATTGCTAAGTGTAAATGAATAAAAATATCGACAATTAAACACATATATACACACGTGATATAACACACCCCCACTCAAGCTAGACTTCAATCCAAGATGGGATTCTTTCTCAACTAGAAGATTATCCATATAGCTTTTGAATCTAAGTTAGAATTCTAGTTGCACAGCAACTCTGTCCAAGAAGCCAATTCAAGTAAGAATTCTTGATTTATATTGTTTGTTATTATCTGAATATCCAATAATCAAAAATACCAAAATTAAAATAATAGGACATAGTAAATATCCTAACAATCTCTCCCTTTCTGGCAATTTTGTGACAAACAGGAACTTCTCTTGAATCACATAAACGAATATATAAATTTATTGAAGTTACAATACTCTCCCTTAATCTAAGGTTAAATTCCAAAAAGCATTCAACAAATTCTTCAAGCTCAAGAAACATCCAAAGAAGCAATAATGAATATCCATCAAATATCTAATCATCTAAATTTCTCTCCCTTGGGATAAAAAGATGCCAAAAAGCACGACGAATAGTCATACATATACTTTAAAATCTCCCCCTGAATGAAAAATTCACTATAAACAATTTGATGTAGCCCTTGGGACAAAACATTGCCAAAACTAATAATGCCTTCAACACAATCAATCTCAGAGAATAAAAAAACTTAAAAATCGGTAGTAGGTTCAGTGGAAGAATTATAAGCACACCAAGATAACAATTTACCACCAGTCAATACACATATCAATATATCATTACTTACTTCAATTCCACTTTCATATGACTGATCAAATTCATAAATCCAAGTAGATAAAGATTAGTGTTGCCAGTGTAGTGAGAGAGAGAGATACCCGAGAGAGAGACCCACACTGATAAAAGAACTAAAGAGTCTTCGGTGGAGCCAAATAGAACTCATAATGAAAAGTACTAAAAAGATGGAATGACAATGACAACATAAAAACTCAAGAAATATTTCGTTTTTTTAACAACACAAAAAATACTTCAAAAATGTAAAGTACACAATTTTTGTGCCCCTCGAAGAAATTCAAACCTGACCTTATTTCTCGTCATATTATCTTTATCATTGGTTTCTTCTTCTGAATTAACTGATTTATCCTCTGTCTAAATAGTTTCTTCAAAAGTAGTAACTAACTGTGAATATGAACAATTTCTTATTTTTCCTTCACAATTTCTTTGTGCTTGTAATTGACCCTTTCTAATCTAAGTGTGCTTCAATACCATGGGCTGCTCCTAGAAATTTAATGAAGAGTGTCTAGATTTTTGGTTTTCACCTATTTGTAACATCTTGTAGCGTCTCGGCAGTATGTGCCCATATTCAGAATTTCTTACTTTTTGCAGAGGAATAGATCCAATAACTGGGGGTCTATGGCTAACTGATATTGCACACCATCATTTAGCTATTGCAATTCTTTTCTTGATAACAGGTCACATGTATAGGATTGGTGCCAACAATTCATCACGGAAGAAAGGACTCATTGAGCCAAGATCACCAACTAATACTAATAGAATAGAAAATATAATAAATAGAAAAGAACTATCTTTACGCCACGAAAATGACATATAGGTACAAACTTTCAATTCTTCCTCGAAGTTTCTTCTTGAACAGATCTGGATATGTCATCTTTCTCAGCATTCACCTTGGAACAATCACCTTTTGGAGCCAATGTCTTGAAGATTCCCTTTAACCTTACTGATCTTTATTAACTTTTCTGTACCTCCATTCAACATCCTTAATCCCTTTTTAGTACTTACAAGTTTCATTCTAGCTTCACCAAGCTCATTTAAAGTTGATATCAATTTCTTCTCCAAATCTTGAATGGTATTCTTTATAAAGAAGTTTTCTTCCTTGAACCTTTCACTCTTCCCACATGTTTTCACCTATTTTTTGTACATTAATTTGTAAGCCTCGTAAATGTTGTTTTTTTTATCACCTAAACCACTTTCATCACTATCATAATCTGAGATCGAGCCTTGAGCTGATTGATCTATGTTTGTCTCAAAATTTTTCAATTTACTCCCTTTTTCGTCTTCAGTTACTTCCTTCTCAGTTGTTGTTAAGCACGTAACTGGGCTTTTGCTATACAATGTAACTAATGCAGCACTATTCATAACTTCTTCTTCACTTCTATATTCACTTCCAAATTCGTTATCACTCCAAGTGTTCGTATAGGATTTTTCTTTTCTCTTCTTCAAGATACTAGCACACTCCACTTGAACTTGTCCAAAACTTCGACACTGATGACATTGAATTCTCTTTACCTTTTTTTCTCCTTTTTGAGTTTTGGCTTGTTGTTTGACGTTTTTGTTCGATGAGCTCCCACCGTTTTGCCTAAACTCGGGTCTGTCCTTTTTCACTCTCTTCAGCCACTTACTAAACTCTTGTGTTAATAACTCCATATTCTCATTCTCATCATATTCATCTTCTACATCATTCATATTTTTTTCCAGTTCAACCTGTATTATCAATCCTTTGTTTTTTTTTCTTGTTTACCTCTTAAAAGATTCATTTCAAAATTTGTAAGAATTCCAATTGCCTTCTCCAATGACAAATCATTAATGTCGTGGGCCTCCTCCATTGCTACAATTTTCAGAATAAATCTCGGAGGTAATGATCTCAACGTCTTCTTGACTAGTTTCAGATTGGAACATTTCTTCCCGAGTTAATATGCCTGATTTGTTATATCTCGCAATCTTTCATGAAAGTCTCTAATAGTCTCATTTTCATCCATCTTCAATTCTTCAAACCTCACAGCTAACATCTGTAGTTTTGACGTTATCACATATTTGGACCCTTCATGAATAGTCAGCAAAGCATCCCATGCTTCTTTAGTCGATTCACAGATTGATATCATTGAGAAGCGTCCTTCATCAACAGCACTAAAAATCACATACATTACTTATAAGTTTTCAAGTGCACTTTCTTCTTCGACTCTTGTCCATTTAAATGTATCTTTTTGAACTACCTCTCATTTATTATCAGTAATCATTGGATGTGTCCATCCATGTACTACCGAATGCCAAGATTTTGTGCCCTGAGCTTAGATGAAGACTTTCATCCGTAATTTCTATGCAGGATAGTTAGATCCATCCAACAGTGGTGGTCTAGTGATCAATGCACGCTCTCTTGTAGCCATGTTCGTGAAACTAAGATCTGCACCAATTTGCTACTAAGTTCTGAATCGGTGACCTCGCTCTAATACCAATTGAAGAAAATCGAAGGGGTGGTAGGCCGTAGTTACTTGTAAGGTTCTGTCACAGTTACTTATAATTGTATATGTCAATTACTAGATATAAAGTAACTGTATCAACAACTGTTAATTTTTTGTACCAAACGAAAATAGAAAAATAAATACGAAATTAAACTGATCAACACCGAAATTTGATAACATAGTTCGGCACATCTTGCCTACATCTGCGGAGCCCTCACCCAGCTTAATACTTTCACCGAAGTATAATAGATTTACCCAAGGCTTTACTGAGCTGACACCACTCAACCCTTAATACTATCTCTCAACCTCACTTCCTGCGAAAAAATTTCACACCCAATAACACGACCGACTCATGTTAACCTCTTCAGATGATTTTTCTAAAAAACTTTTAATTAAAAGACAATTAATAAAAATAACTCAACTGATAAATCAACTCATAATAAAAACATAATACACTTGAGACAGAAAAGAAGACAACTTCCCAATTGGTTTAGCTCCTCCATAATAAATCTGAAAATTGTTCACCAGCTGGACTGACCCACAACAATTCCTAAATCAGACTATGGCTACTCAGTTTACGACTGATAGA
Source organism: Erythroxylum areolatum (assembly GCA_024520975.1). Classification (NCBI taxonomy): domain Eukaryota; kingdom Viridiplantae; phylum Streptophyta; class Magnoliopsida; order Malpighiales; family Erythroxylaceae; genus Erythroxylum; species Erythroxylum areolatum. Next base: position 55,426,754 of record JANIJH010000223.1, on the reverse strand, counting down.
ACATACATGTAGTCCTCAAATAACTTCTAGCCAAAAACCAATGCATAAAGAGAGGGACAATCCCAACCGTGTGGTACTCATACAATCCAATATCAAAAACAAAAGTCCCAAGGTTTTTCCCTCACGTAAATCATCCACCTCCAACAATTCCAATTAAATCATGTGAGACACGACATACACATCCACTCAAAAATCAAAAGACACTTATGTCTCTTTCATGCACAAACCAGAAGGACTAGTCTTTAGGTGTGTTTTTCCAAAACCCAATTGACGCACTCTACGCAGTTGACACAATGCCCACACCATTCACATCAACCACCATTTATTTCCTTATTCTCCAAAGATACAATAAAAAAAATTGTTTCCCATTTCACAGAGAAGTCTTCGTACACACGTGATGTATCACACCCTCTCTCAAGATAGAATTCAATCCAAGGTGTGATTCTTTCTCAACTAGAAGATTATTCATATAGCGTTCAAATCCAAGTTAGAGCTCTATTTGCACAACTCTATCCAAGAAGACGCCTTGATTTATATTTTTTGTTATTATTTGAATATCCAATAATCAAATATGTAAAAATTAAAATAATAGGATATAGTAAATATCTTAACATTACTCAATTGTTTTCAGGGTTCTCAATAGGAATAGATTAATGGTTAGTTTAAAAACAGTTCTTCTCTACTTGCAGATTACCAATTTTGAATTCTAACGCAGAATTGTCTTTACTTTTACTTGTTCGGTCAGAAAGTAGCAATATGAATAGATATCAATTCTAAAGTTTATGATGTTCTCATCAAAATGTGGATAGGCTTCAACGTGGATGAATGATAAGTAAGTAATTTGATTTTTAATAATGCCGATATCATCTGTTCAGCTTACCATGGTTTGCAAGTCATGGTCTGGCATGTGAATTGCTTGAAGACTAGGGCAACTCACCAAAACTACTTTCAGTAAAATGATGTTTCTCTTGCGTTTCTAGCCTTCCAACAGCAATTGAGGTTCTATCATTTGTTAAGCTCAAGCTTGGATTTTCAATGTTTAGTTGAAAAGAACACAGGGAAGTCCAAAACTGACGCTCACCAGGACTGCTATTGCTATGACAACAATCCATTTATCATCGACTGATTAAATTAACCTATTTTCTCAGAAAGTACTTCAAAATGTTTTACCATAATCAACGGAAGTCTGAAGTTCCTTGGTTTCTTTTGCAAACCAACAAGGAAAAAGAAAAGATCCAAGGGATTGGAGACCATTGTAGTTTGCTGTTATACTCTTGAAGAGATTAAACGAAGGAAACTAGGAACATCTATTCTTGATCTAACCAAGAAATCACACGAGAAAATAAAGAGGAGAAAAGGAGACATTGGAAGGTGCATCGACAAATTTGACAATTAAAGTATCATTATTTCTCATTGGGTTAACATTAATGCTGATGGGGGTGAAAATTGGGCGGATCTCAGGCAAAGTTGATAACTGATAAGGAACAAGGAGAGGGACCATAACCACATGTCAAGGAATAATAAGACACAGGCATGGCAAATATGATTTAGGACTTTGTCCAAAATATGGTGACACTTGTTTATCTGGGTTGGCACTCCTGGTTCTTGTGAGCCAAAACATTGTACTTTCTACACTGCTGTTCAACTCATGCATCAGTTTCCCCGTCTCTGTTTGTTTCCAGGAATCTTTCACTTCTGGCGAAGTATGTCTTTCAGAAACAAAAGAATTAGAGGTTGCAGAAATTTCCTAATAAATTTTATCTTCAGAGAGTCCTGAAAATTCGTTAATCCTATGATGTTCCAACGGAAGTCCATGTGTAAAAGATAACATCTTGGGAGAATGTGAGCATATATGTTTTGGTGTCCAATCCATGTAAATGAATTCGTTAGATGATGTAATAAATTTTGTAACGCTAAGAGGGTTTAGTTGTTATTAACTGGAGCAGAAAACTTCAGCTGATTTCTTGGTAGATAAGGGATAAGCTGTGATCAAATTCTTTAATCGGTGAATACCTAAGAGCATAAATGCCAAAACCTACCACATGACATGAAGAGCCAAACATGCCGATCCTTTCAAGATTGCTTCATTTTTTTTTTTCCATTTTATGATGATGAAAACGCTAACCCTTTTCCTTTTTGTCTATTATATCATCATTTGCAAGCTCTATGATTGCACCACTAGAAGTAGAAAAGCCAGTTGGCAGCCAAAGAAATCTCCGAGAGACAGAGCTACCAAATTTAATTGTTCCTTGTGTTAAAGTAAAACCGTGCCTACCACTTGAAATTGATGTTTTCTTCTTTTCACTAAAAGCAGCCAGTAATTTAACAAGGAACGGAAAGGAAGAAAAGACAAAGAACTGCTTGAGTTCAACTTCAACGACGTTGAAAGGATTACTGCCTTCACCTTTTTCTACAATCGCTCCAAACTAAGATTTGAATTAGAGTTACCCTTAACAAATGATTCATTGATGAAGTTGGAAAAAAAATTAATGATGGGTTGAGATAGTAAGAAAACTGATTCAAGTTAACATTTTTTTTTGTTTTTCTAAAAAGAGGTTGGAATAATATACCTGAAGAATAAAATAGTACTTGCAAAGATGCAAGCTTTATTTATTATTAGAAAAGAAGAAAAAGATGCCACCTTTATTCCCAAAAGGCCAATCCCTCCTTGGATGAGGAATCTTTTCTATCATAACACAGAGAGTAACAAAATCCTCCTTGGATTTGATTTAGTTGTTAGAAACTCCACCAGGCACCAACTGTGATTCGCCGATCTCTCACATCTGCTGAACACATGTTACGTAGCTTCCATATCTCCGTTGAAACAAACAGAAAAAGACCAAGAACTAAAATCTACCTCTCTTTTGGGTTGTTCGATTACTTAGTTTCTAATATGGTTGTTCAGATAAATCTCTTTTTCTTTGGAAAATAAAGGGAAATTGTTTAGACAGGTCTCTTTCTTTTGGACAGTCCATCGTTTTCACCATAATCCTAACTTTATGCACACTATTATCTTTATGGCCTCCTCCTAATCGCCCGCGTACAAGACCATAACCTCTTCACTTATGGCCTCTGGTGTACTGCCAATGCTATGAGGGGTAATCAAGTCAATTCTAGCACTAAAACCCACCTGTAAACGATGATCACTTTGCTCGAGAAGATTCAACAACGGTCCCAGAAAGCAACGTTGTAGACTTGCATTCACAGAGGGACAACAAAGAAAATGTCATTAAAATAATGAAGCAAAATGGAAAAAGAAAAGAAATGGAATACGATGATGAGAGACAGGCGTGTTTGGTCACTGAGAAAGTAATTTGTCGACAGAGAGAGAATATTTCGAGAGAGCGGTAGAGACATGCAATGCAAAATCTGAGACCCACATCACTTGCAATCATCAGAAACAAACCTTGACACCAACCCACGAGCCATCACTGCTTTGCTTTCCCTTTTTAACTTTACTAAGGTTGTGTGTGTTTGATATGTTGGGATTTTGTTTTCCAGATGAAAAGAGACTTCATAGTCATTATTCCCTCTCCTTCAAACGCCAGTTCACTGGTTCCCTAAATGCTTGACAACGGAACTCACTTTCAATCATTCTAGGCACTCGTGGATCTTCGAAAGAAGAATAAGGAAACGGGTTTTGAAGGTATCTGAAGTTTCCCACTCCTTAGGTGAGTTCTTCGTGTTTATGGAGTTCCAAAGTTGCTAGCTTTAAGCTTATTTCACTAAGCGAGCTTGTCATGAGCCTTATTTTCGGAGTTTGATCTGCGTAAATAGTCCAAGAATATTTTTCTCAAGCAAGCTAAGTGTTTTATTCGATCACCAAAGATAGTTTTCTATATTTTTCTAATTTTAGTTTAAGAAAAAAAATTTTGATTTTTGCTAACTTAGTTACAAACCCATTCCCAACTTTAGATTGCAATTTCGTTATAAGTAGTTCTCATGAAACTGCAATGTTTGGTTGGTTGAATTTGGGGTAGATTTTTCCTGTCTCATGTTCTGCCCCTTTTTATGGTGAAAACAATTGGGTACGGTCTAACCTTATACGAGTTGATGAGCAACAGTTTCTTCTTTGGATCATGCTAAGAAGTGTTTTAGCTCGTGCCATTTTGGAGAAAAATCAGCTTCTCTCCACGGTGGAAATTGCATTGTGTTGATCTAAAGCTGCTATTTCCCATCAAATATGGCTGAAATTAGAGTTAGAAAGCTAGAACAAGGCCAAACCAAGACTAGGAATGTTCCAATTGCGGTAACACCGGAGGGTTTTTGGTGTTGTCCATCTCCTGGAGGCTTTCAGAAAGCCTCTAAATATCAAAATCCTCTAAACAAAGCCAAACCTTGTTCACCACCACCAAAAACTACTGTGCAAAAGAAACAATCTTTAGTTAGTGAGAGAAAGCCACCGCCTACATCAGTACAATCAGACGCTGCCTGCCAGGATCAACCCAATCGTAGCTCAGATACACCTGCTATTACTGGTTCTGTAACTAGTGAGAGAGCATCAAGGCCAAAGATAGAAACTCTGCCAAGGAAGGTTGCAATCGAGTATGGGGAACGTGGAACCAGTGATATGAAGGTGGTCTTACGTGGAAAGCAGGGATTTTGTGTGAAGTTGAGTGTTCACAAGAATATTTTAGTGGAGAGCAGCCGCTTTTTTGCTGACAGGCTTTCCCAGGAAGCATCTACCTTTTCCTGTCTTGAGATTGATGATTGCGAGGATGTTGAGATATATGTTGAAACTGTGGGCCTGATGTATTGTAAAGACATGAAACAGCGATTGATCAAGCAAAATGTCTCACGAGTGCTTCGAATTCTCAGGGTAATCTGCTGTTCAGTAGATCCATTTTTCTGTTTGAGCTATTTTTCAGTACAAAGCATGCTATTAATACTGTTGATAAGATAGTTATTATCAATTCTAACGAGGACTACATATTTGTATTCTGGTGGTGAAAAGCTTGGGTTGGGTGTGGCCATGTCCTTTTGTTATATTGGATGTTTTCTGCTGGTTCTACTCATTGGACTGACTAGGCTCCAAATTTTGACTATTGCCTATAATGGCAATGTTAAGTATCAAGATAATGTTAAAGTATCGAGATTTCCTATCACTCTAGACTATGTTTTTAATATCCTTTTCCGACAGTGTATATTCTTGCCTACAAAGGGACTTTGATTTGAGTGTTGATCTGCTTAGCTCTTAAGGGGCTTTTAAACAAGCAAATGATTTATATGGACAAAGTTCATATTGTAATATTTCTTAATCTAAGGTAAAAGGCATAACAGGAAGAAGGTAGTTCTGGAACATATTTGCGGTTGGTCAAGAGTGATGTTATTATGGCCCCCTGATGTACTCATTAAAAATTGCCTCTTGTATTGGCCTAGAGATTGTTTCATTTGTGTTGAAGAAGGATTAGTCCATTCTAGCCGTGGTTGATCATAAGTGCAGTTATGATGGTTTTACTCATTAAAAATTGCATAACGAGGAAAATACTTATAAAAAGTTTCCCATAATGAAGACTTCTCATTAAAGTGGAAAATTCTGCAGGTTGCTGAAGTTCTTGGTTTCAACTCATGCATTAAGTCGTCTTTGGAATATTTGGAAGCAGTGCCATGGGTTGGGGAAGAAGAGGAAGAAAAGGTGTTGTCTTCAGTCCTTAGCCTACAAAATGAACGTGTTGGTGTAGAACCAGTTCTGAAACGAGTCTCTTATGGTGCTGCTAATCAACCTAATGATATACTTTCCAACATAATTGACCTCGTCCTCAAAAGCAATGACGAGAAAGGACGGAGGGAGATGAAATCTATAGTGCTGAAACTCCTTCGGGAGAGTAACATTCTTCCAAGCTATGTAGGTTCAGAGGACATCTGCAGTGAAACCATTTATATCTCCTGCAGAAGTTGCTTGAATTCATTGCTATCTTTGTTTAAGCAAGCTGCTGAACCAGAGTTTGCTGATAAACCTACAGATGAAAAGGATCCTGTGATGAAGCAAATAGCTCTTGGGGCAGACAACCTCTCCTGGTTGCTTGAGATTTTAACTGACAAGCAAGCATCAGACGAATTTGTTTTGATGTGGGCTAGCCAGCGAGAGTTAGCAGCTCTACATGCCAAGCTGCCTATTGTTTCTCGATACCATGTTAGTTGCGTTACAGCAAGGGTTTTTGTTGGTATTGGAAGAGGAGAGGTGCTACCATTGAAGGATACTCGCCATTTGCTTTTACAAACCTGGTTGCAACCATTGATCAATGACTACAGTTGGTTACATCATGGGTGCAGGTCATTTGATAGGAAGGTAGTGGAGGAAGGCATTGGGAGGACAATCCTCACCTTACCTTTGGAGAACCAGCAGAGTATATTACTTGGTTGGCTCAGTATTTTTCTCAGATCTGGTGATAGCTGCCCAAATCTTCAGAGAGCTTTTGAGGTCTGGTGGCGGAGGACTTTCATTAGGCCTTACCTTGAGACACAAGGCAATGCTCTCCTCCCTGATAACTCGAAGAAATAAAATTGAATGAGTGACATTATGATTGTTTCTACAGCTTTAAGTGTAGAAAGGTTGTTGCATGAACCATTTCAAAAAGCAAGAGGTAAGTAGGAGGTTGGCAACCACTTTCAGATTGACGTTACTAAACATGTATTATATTTCTGATGTATGACTGACTGTGCATTGATAGCTTAATTACAAGTTAATGAAAGGAATTGGATTGCAGGTGCTTCATTTGAGTTGTGTAATCCCATGGATGTTCTTGTAATGAAATTTGTTGCCTCCAATTCACCTGTCTTTTTCAGGAAGAATCTTTTCTGTGCTTATAGAAGCATCGTGTAATGTATGCATATACCCACAGTGGAATTTTAATGTGGGGTTTTATCACATATAATTCTTTTGGATTCCATGTACAATGCACGTCATACAAGCCACGGCAACCCAATCAGCTACCAAGCCAGAGGACGGTAAATGTGGCTTGGCATTTGGCAGGTTTATTTAATTACATACATTGCCAATTACAGCGTTACAGAGCATAGGTGAGTCTTTTTCACATTCAGATTTTACTCTTCCTTGTCCTATTCCAGGCGGGTTTGTTTCAAATACAAATCATGTCTGTCTTTCTCTTCCCTTACTTTGCTCCGCTGAGATGATGATCAGTTGGTCACTATACTAAGGTAGTGGATTCTTTTCTGCCCTACTAGATACTTATTTTTCACATTGCAGTATGGTCATTCAGATTTTACTCTTTATTATCCACTTCCAGGTTGGTTTTTTCAAATACAAATCATGTATTTATGTCATTTTATTCGTTACTTTGGTCCAACGAGCTTAGCTGTCTTCTGCCGTAAAGAAAGAAAAACGTACATCCAAACAATCACACCATCTTTTATGGGCTACCATTATCTTGTCCTTGTTGGAGCCTACTAATCCTAGGAATTGGTCTTCCTATTTTCACATTGGCATGCCTTGATAGGATTTGATGTAGAAGGGACTTTGGATTTCTGCTGCACAAGTCCTGGAAATCCTCGCAGCCCCAACCAACTCTGCGCATATTCTATGAAGCCTGTATGCCTCAGTCCTCGGACTATTGTCAACTGAGAACAGCCATTGCTCTATCTGACCAGGAGGCTGCACAATGATTAGGAAACTGTAAAGGAATATACGTATTATCAAGAAGTAATTATTCAAAATATACGTATTATCAACAAGTAATTATTCATATACTAGTTGGTTGTCTGTGTACATGCACGCAGGACAGACAAGCCACGTTCGACGAGATGGGCAGGTATGATGTACCTTGTCTTGCTCCTCGTCCTCTCCATCAAGAAACACATGCGAGTTCTATGTTAGAGAATGATTCAAAATTGTAAAAAATGTAATCCTATTTTTAATAAGTTATCCAAGTTTGTTTAAGTTGTTTCCTTTATCTTAGATATTTAAACTTTTAAACTTTTGATTTATTTAGTTAATTTTTACTAAAATATTAGCTAAGTTTAATATTTTGTTAGTTATATATTTAAGCTTTTAACGTCAATGTAAGAAGTAACCCATCAATCAGTTGCCTCTTGGATTCTTTTCTACTCTATTTTTCTTGGTTATTTTCTAGTTCTAAAACCCAACATAATAACAGAGCTTCTTATGATCTTAAGAGGCCTATGAGTGTTCGAGAAACAGTAGCAGTAGAACGTCCAATAATACATGAGCTCTTTCACATCCAATTTTTAATAGTGATGAAGTGAATCACACGTTAATACAATGTTTAAAAAACGATATAGAATGCACGTGAAGGGGGGTTGAATTGTGTATTCCCCTTTTTAAAAATTCTTTCAAAAACGTTTGTTAGAAATAAAATTCTTTTACAGAATTTCCGATAGATTCTAAGTAATCAAAACTTTTGAAACTTTGTTTACGAACTAAGTAATAATAAAAACTTGAATC
>JANIJH010000223.1:55407136-55418232 GCA_024520975.1 Erythroxylum areolatum | reverse complement strand
ATTTTTCAACTAACTTTGCAATCTTCGACTTCGACTTGTATTTATAGCCTTCGTCTCCAACTGCTTCTTGATTCTTGTTTCTTGAATCTTGTTTCTTGAATCTTTAAAAGAAATGGTTAATCAGTTGAGTTCTGTAACTAACTCGAACTGACTTCTTCGTCTTCTTTTCGAATTCCACGTTTGCTTTTCTTCGTCTGTATTTTTACGTCTGTATTTGTGTTTTAGGTCTGCGTCTGTTTTTCCTTTCGCATCTTTATTTGCATCTGCTTTTCTGTTTGCGTCTGCTTTTCTTAGCTTCTGCGTCTGCGTTCCTTCGTCTGTGTGACTTCGTCTTTCTAACTTCGTCTGTATTGCTTTTCTTTTTATTGATTCTCTTTGTTATACATCAAAATTATATCTAAGTAAAGTCATTTGGACTTAACAAGTAAGAATTATCAAATTTGGACAATCAAAATGAAAACTCACTTAAGAGTTATTGGATTGTGGCAGAGATTGAAGGTGAAAGGCAAATATCACTTCTAGGAAATAACCCAACACTCAATCAAATTAGGGCTCATGAAGATGAAGAAACCAAAGCTCCAATAGCCTTATTTCAAATTCATGTTGCTATCTCTTATCAATTTTCCCAACAATTGTGGGTTGTGAAACAACCAAGAAAACTTAGGACACACTAAAAGAACTCTATGATGACAACTATAAAACAAAGCATATGCAAGTGTTAAATCTCAAAAGAGATTTTGAGATTCTAAGGATGGATTTAAAGGAGACCATCCAAGAGTTTTCTAACAAGCTAATGATGGTGATAAATAAAATTTGATTGATGGGAGAAGAGCTACTTGATAACAATATCATAGAGAATATGCTTGCAAGCTTGCCCGAAAGATTTAAGGTAAAAATTTCATCTCTAGAAGATTCAAGAGAATTAATTATTTATTCATAAAAACTAATGTCTATTATTGAATTAATTATATGGATAAATGATGTTTATTAGTTGATATAACTTAGAATTTCCCTAAAGGTAAATCAATACTCTATGATTTATAAGCATAAAAGAGAAAATCATTATTTACTAATTAAACATGTTATATATCCAAAGATATTGATTGTATTTTATGAGTTTTGTTTGATTACCCTATAAAGTTTGTATGACATTAAACTCATGATAATATATTATTGAGTTTGCCCAAAAGAAACCTGCAGTATATTTTAAATGTTTAATTATTTGTATTTGATAATTTATTGAACATCTATATGTTTGAAGATATTTGTCTTTATTTGTATGCTTCTTCTGTTATCATGTTTAATGGTTTGAACTTCTATAAATGATGTGAACAAGTCAATTTCTATTTAGGTATGTTGGATCTTTATTTTATATTATTCGAAGAAAAACCTACTTTCATTACGGATATAAGTAGTGAAGTTGAGAGGAAAAACTATAAAGCATAGGAAAGGTCTAACCTATTATGCCTTAATTTCATGTGAATGACTATTACCAACAACATTAAGACCACTAATCCACAAATTGATATAAGGTTTCAATCATACATTTCATGCATAAGATATATCAAATATACGTAGCGACAAATAAAACGAAACCTCAAAAATTATATCTACTCATGCATATAGATATAGAAAACAAAAACATGAAATGTAATATGTTTACACACCTTTCTGACGATCTCCTTCGTTCTTTAATTTTCTTCACGTTGGATTGTCGTAAACCACAACGATCAACGTGGACCGTTTCTAATGAAAGTCCACACAAAGATAGAATGATGAAACCTTACTAGGAGATGGCTAGAGTTCTTTCTTTGTGTTAGCAAAGATAAGAACTCTTGTAAGAGTTAGAGAAAAAAGAGTGTGCGTGTAAGAAAGAACCTTTCTTTTTCTTGTATCTTACACAAGATACACGAAAAACACCTCTATTTTCTACACCATTTGGCCTTCTATAACCTACATTACTAATGAAGAGTTATGGGAAGTTAATGATCATGAATAGTATGCATTAATGGAAGTTTTGAAAAATTAATGACCAAATTGGCAGCCAACAACACTTATTTCTAATCCATTCCGTGCAATGTTTTCCACCACGGTCACATCGCGATACAATCCTGGAACACTCTCTCATATCTTGAATCACCATTTAAGACTATTTTACTCATCCTTTGGATCTCTTATATGTGTGATTCAATAGGTTCTCAATTATGTTGGCCACTTAAATTAACACTTAATTCAAATAAGTCAATAGCAGTATCTAGCAACACGTTATGACTCCCAGTTGACCGGAAAATATGTGATTTGACTACGAACCCTTTCATACAGAATGTTGTCATGCAACTTATCCTTTCACCATCTATATCCCACTTGGTTCAGAGTATGGTCAAAGTGTCAACTCCTACTATACTAACTACGTCACATCTAGTCCAAATGATATTAGATCTTATCCTAAGGATTTCATTACTCTATGTATCATTAAAGACTCTCTTCATGACACATATCTACTCTAACTAGAGACTCCTAAGTAATGACCCCAACAAGAGACCACGGGGATCATCTCCTTCTATCATGAGTGGTGAATCCTTTATTGGCTACTCAATTATCTCCGATTACCTCCGAATACCTCAAGTTGTACTCAATCACTACCTTATAAGAAACCCCTAAAAGACACAAATGAATGAAGTCAAAGGACAGGATCAGTATTCAAGATATCCTTAAGCACTTCTAGTCAAAGGATACTTACTTCATTGCTATGATGAGAGTATCATTGACACTGGAATAAAATACTGATTAGTCAATCCAATGTACTTATTACCCTTGGTAAGTATCCACATGTTAAGTCTAAACAACTCACGTCTACAGCTTATGAGATCTACTGCTTAATCCAATCAAGGAATATCACATGTGCTAGCCTATCCAGATTAATAATATCCCATCTCATTAATCCTATGACTAGGGAAAGATTAAATACTAACATAATTACACATGATAGGAATCTTATTGTCATAATCTCATCATGATTTCCTCCATACTATGTTTTGTATCAAGGACTTCATTAAATCAATTTAAGATCAACATCAAATCCATAAATGTGTGAGCATCAAAATAATGAAAAATGCCTTTATTAATCATAAAATGATTTTTACAATAAGTGCTAAAGGTGATTGCCTTTAGGGCACTTTTCTAATAATTGAAAATGCTAAAAGAATAGTTTAAATTTTTTAAAGAATGTTTCCATTTTGCGAATAAGTTTCTTGCTGGCTTACTAATGGATAAATTTATGACCATGAAGTTTGATGGGTCATAGAGCATGAAACAACATATCCTAAAGATGATAAATATTGTAGTAAAATTAAAGACCCTAGGTATGAAAGTTGATGAATCCTTAGTGCAATTAATTATGAACTCATTACCTCCTGAGTATATACGTTTTCAAATTATCTACTACACTACAAAGGACAAGTAGAATGTTAAAAAATTGTCTAGTATGCTTATTCATGAGGAAACAAGACTAAAGAATCAAAGAGTTCATTCAATTAACTTTGTAGGTCAAGTATCTAGCAAGATTCACAAGCCAAAGACTAAAAAATTTAAAAAGAAAGCACATGTTAAAGTGACACGAGTTATTGCTAATGTTGATAAGAAGGAATAAAAGATAGATAAGTGTCATTTCTATAAGAAATGGGAACACTATCATAAATATTATTTGAACTTTGGGTCTTGGTTTGAAAGGAAAAGTTTTCTTACAATCTAATCCATAAACCTAACTGAGAACTTTTTATTTGTGGAAAACCGTGAGAAGGACCCAATTTAAGGCATAGGGACTTATCGTATAATATTAGATACTAGTTATCGGCTGGATCTACTACAAACTCTCAAGTACCTTTAATTTTTAAAAACTTAATTTATGTTTTTAAACTTGATGAAAGCGGGTTTACTTTTAAGTTTGGTAATGGTTGTTCTAGTTTCTTTAAACATAATTCCATTATTGGTTGTGGAATTCTGATAGATGGTTTATATAAATTGAAACTTGAAGTTAATTTATATGAATCCCTATTTTTTGTTAATCATACCATTGCAACTAAGTGTAACATAATGAATGATAATTCAACTTACTTGTGGCATAAATATCTGAGTCATATATCAAAAGAAAGATTGGTAAAGAATGAAATTCTTTTGAATTTAAATTTTACTAATCTCGATGTATGTGTAGGTTGCATTAAGAAAAGCAATATAAATATAATAAGAAAGGAGCCAAAAAATGTATTTAGCTCATTGAAATTATACATATCGACATTTGTGGACCTTTTGACACTCCATATTTTTATAAAGTAAAGTATTTATCACCTTTATAGATATTTTCACATTATAGATATTTGCTTAATAGAAAATCTCAAGTTGTAGACACCCTTAAGGTGTTTGTAAAGGAGGTTGAAAGACAATTATATAATAAAAAAAAAGTAAAAATTGTAAGATTTGATAAATGTGGTGAATATTATGAAAAATGTGATGAATTATGACAATATCTAGGTCCATTTGTAAAATTTCTTGAGAAACATGGCATATATACATAGTATAATTTGTTAGGCACACCTTAACAAAATAGGCAGAAAGGCATAATAAGACATTAATGGATATGGTTAGGAGTATGATAAGTAACTATTCATTACCCAAAACCTTGTGGACGTATGCACTTAAAAATATTGTGTATTTGATAAATAGGATTCCTAATAAGGCAGTATTTAAAACTCCTCTTGAGTTATAAACTGAAAGAAAATCTAGTTTGAGGTACCTATATATTTGGGGTTGTCCATTAGAAACACGAGTTTATAATCTACAAGAAAAGAAATTAGATTTTCAAACAGTCAGTGGTTATTTTATTGGTTACCTAGAAAAGTCTAAAAGGAATAAGTTTTATTGTCCAAACCATCCTCAAAGAGTTGTTAAAGCAACGAATGCAAAGTTCATTGAAAATGGCGAATTTGGTGGGAGTGTTGAAAAACATATTATGGATATTAGTGAAATAAGGGTTGAGGTTTTATTACCAGTAAATGTTCCAATATCCACATCTATACCAAATATTGTCCCAGTAATGGAAGAACAAAATAATTATGGACAATATTGTCCCAGTAATGGAAGAACAAAATAATTATGGACAATATTTGGATGAAACAACACCTCATGAAGAAAAATAAACCATATGGAATAACTCTAAATAAACTTGTAAGAATAAGGTGATCAGTTATTCCTAATGACTAAGTGGTTTATTCGTAAGAGCCCGAATTTGATTATAGGATTAATAATGATCCTATTTCATTTTCACAAGCCATAGAAAGTGACATTTCTGATAAATGGATTGATGTTATGAAATATGAGTTAAATTCAATGGCACAAAACAATGTCTAGTACCTCGTTGATTTAGCAAAAGGTTTTAAGTGAGTTAGATGCAAGTGGATATTTAAGACCAAACATGACTTGGATGGCAATTTTAAATAGTATAAAGCTAGACTTGTTGTCAAAGGTTATACTCAAAATGATGGAATTGATTATAAAGAGACGTTTTCACTTGTTTTAAAGAAAGACTCATTGAGAATACTTATAGCATTAACGACTCAATTTGATTTAAAGCTACATCAAATAGATGTGAAAATTGTCATTCTGAATGATGATCTCAAGAAGTAAGTTTATATGGATCAACTTGAAGGGCTTTTTTTCACGAAAAGAAAAAGTCATATGATGTGCAAACTTAAGAAATCAATATATAGACTTAAACAAGCTTTTTGACAATAGTATATTAAGATTAATGACACTATAACGTCTTTTGGATTTAAAAAAAATATTGCTAATCATTATATCTAGTGAAAAATTAATGTGAGTAAGTTTATATTTCTAGTTTTATAAGTTGATGATATCATGCTTGTTGCTAATGATTTGAACATATTGTATACAATTAAAGTTTTTTTCTCTAAGAATTTTGAAATAAAAGATATAGGAGAGACATCATATGTGATCACGAATTTCAGTATTTCAAAATAAATCATAAGGACTAGTAGGATTGTTTCAGAAATAGTTAATTGAACAAAATTCTTGAGAGATTTAATACAAACAAATGTTCAACAGGGATTAGTATGAGAGGACCGGAAAGGACACACCTCTAATACATTCTAATATAAAAAGAAAATAAATTTAGTCTCATGTAATGTCCAGAGAATAATTTGGAACATAGGAAAATGGAATCTATTCCATATACTTCTGTTATTGACATTCTAATGTATTTGCAAATATATACGAGACTCGATATTAGCTTTGTAGTTAGAATAATAGGAAGATATCAAAGTAATCCATGTATAGACCATTAGAAAGTTACAGAGAAAGTGTTGAGGTATGTTCAAGGAACAAAGGACTATATGTTCATACATAGAAAATCAAAAGGGGTCGTCGTTGTAGGACGCAAAGATGTGTTAATTAAATTATGTAGATATAGTAGGAAAAAGATCATTAATAGGGATCATAAAGGGGAAAAGAAAGACAAAAATGTAGGGGAAGATATTAAATGGTCCACTACACTTAGAGATGTCAAAAATTACCCGACTCGTGGTCAACGGGTTTGACCCAGTCAAATTGGGCCACAGGCCATAGGCCACAGACTAAGCCTGGGCCTAAGCCAAGTAACCCGGCTTGTGGCCCGTGGCCCGCCCAAGATAACCAAACAAAACGGCATCGTTTTATTTATAACAAAATGACGTCATTTTGTTTGTAGCAAAACGACATCGTTTCGTGTATGTTTAAAATAATTTCCACTGGTAAAACAACGTCATTTTACTCTTAAGTTACATAAAACAAAAATGAAAACATAAGAAAAAACAACATCATTTTTTTAAAAGCAAAAACAACGTCATTTTGCTTCTCATTAAACAAAACGCAGCGGTCCCTCCCTTCCCCCCCACCCAGCCACTGCATCTGCGAGATTTGCCAGTCACTCTCACTAACATGACACACTCACTCCTCTGTTTTTCATCCATTCTTCTTCTTCATGTCACGCCCTTTCTTCGTTCTTCTTCTTCATGCCATCTATCCTTTATCATTTGTCGTGTGAATTATAAAGTCACCAATGTTCAAAACAACCAGCGATCCAACGTACTTAATAAGGTAATCTCTCATTCTCTCTTCTCGAATTTGGTTTTTTATTAATAGTTGATTGTTTTGAGAACTTATTTAGATAATTTGAGAACTTTATATGTTAATAATGGGAATATGGGATAATGCATGTATAGTGTTTGATGAAATGCTACATTTTTTATTGTTAGTTGTTTTGCTTCTTTATTAGATCACATGGTAGTAGACGTTGGATGTAATGATAGTGAGAGGGTGAAAGATTGCAATTGCTTATAGATGTATAGTAAAATGAGAATCATAATGGAGAGAAATGTGAGGACTTTGATATAGTGCCTTTGTGCTTATAGTTATAGAGAAGAGAGGTACTAGAGTCGTAAAGAAGTGGGGTTTGCTTTGTCTTTGAGAAGAGTAGCCAAAATTTTCTTAATAATCTAGCAACATCTAATACGTAAAATAGCCTACTCCTTTTCCTAACTTGTTCTAAAAAAGCAAAATAGACTAACAACCTACAAATATGCTTGTAAATTATGAGTTATAAGGCATGCCAGCTAGCTATCGTCTTCTTTTGCTGTTATGAGAAGAAACAAAATAAAATGTTATCAAAATGAAACTTGAATTGTTTCATTGTATCCATATTTCAACCAATAAAAAAATCAGGTTGCCTTTTCTATTTATTGTTTTGCTAATTCTGAAGTTTCAAATTAAGAGAATCCAATTTTAAAATCTTAATAGGGACAATTTAAATTGCAAGATAATCTAAGAAGAATACCAATAGATCTCTTAATGGTATGTAAGGATCATGAAGCAACCATGTTCTTTCAAGTGCTCATAAGAAAACCATTTAAGAAATAATACACTTCTGCATGTGATGTTTCTTAAAATGTATTAAAGATCGATTTTTAACTCTTAATATACAGAAGCCAAATATGGAGATTTCAGTTGTTTTAAGGTTTCATATACTACAACAAGGTTGCTAACCATCATATTCAAAATACTTTACCAAAAATCATACTAAATTTAGTGAAATTGTATTTTACTCTTGAGAGAGCTATATTATCTATATTATTAGACAAGCCTAATAAATGGATAATTAATCATCAATCGTATATAGCTGTATTATTCTTGAGAAAGCTATATTATTCTTTTGTGCAGACACTTCATCTCCTCTTCTTGTGTATGAGCTTATCTCCTCACAGGGCTCCTTCCTAGGTTCTTTTCTCAAGCTTGAATTCCTTCATCTGCATATGCATGTTGTACTGCAGTGTCTTCCTTAGTTGTACACTGACTTGTTCTTTAGTTCCTACAGGTCCTTTTAACTATTTAGCTCCAATCTGCCACGCTACACGGCATGAGGTCACCTGTGAGAGTCCATCATACTTCTCAACATTCTTGGTGTGAATTAAAGATACTCATTTGGTTTGAAGAGGTAGAGTTATCAAAGTAATCACATACCTGCAGAACATCTCAAGTAAATAATATTTACATAATAAAATAGCTAAATGTTATTTGCATAGTAACTAAGTTGGCATTTGAACCAATTAATTTTGGAATCCAAATGAAATAAATCATTATGTTTGGAATAAATAATAATGTAATTTAATCGAATTGAACTTTTCTTTATCTTTGGCTTAATATAGTGATGGAATTGATTAAGAATGTGTCATTTCCTAATATATTCTTATTTCCAACCTCAAGTATTTATATTTTTTGTCAAATGGATGAGTATATTCCTTCAGTTGAGAGTTCTGATCCAATATTAAAGGTAGAAGTGGAAACTTGTATTCTAACACTAAGTGAGGACAGAAGTTCAATCAGAACTCAAGTTACTTAACATAAAAGTGAAGTTTGGATTAACTTTAAGAAGACTATATCAACTGACGGAATTGAAAAAGCATAGTGAAAATTTTTATCAAAAGTTGTATTCGAGTGTTTCGAAAGGTGAAACGTCTCATTTAAGGAGACATATGGAATCATGTACTAGAAGGAAGATAGTTTTAAGAGGTAAAACATTTTTGACCCCTAACCTTATAAAAGGAAAGAATGAAATAACTATAACAACTTTTGACAACCATAGATCAAGGATTTTGATAACTAATATGATTATTAGAGATGAACAACCATTGTTTATGGTTGAAAACAAAAGATTCAAAGTAGTTATTAATTCACTCCAACTAACTTTCAAGGTTCCAAGTTGGAGTACATTGAGGAATGATATTTTCAAATTTTATAACAACAAGAAGAGAGAAACATTAAGAGCATTGTCGAGTGTTCAAGGACGAATTGTCATAACAACAGACATGTAGATAGTCGATAACCAAAAGAAAGGTTACTTGGCGGTGACGGCATATTATATTGATAATGATTGGACGTTATGCAATAGACTTTTGAGGTAATTTATATTCTTTAATATTGTTATCATTTACTTTTTCATTATTTTATGAATTTATGAGTCATGTTGGTATGCTTTTTCATGATAGGTTCATTTATGTGCCGACAGCGTATATAAGTGAAAATTTGGCAAATGTGTTGAAAGACTGTTTAATGAATTTGAACATCGACGACAAAGTATCCTCGATCAAAATCGATGATTGTAGCATAAATGAAGCTATGATTAGGAAGTTGAAGGGTAAGATGCAGATTGGGAGCTTATTAGCTGGAGGTAAGTTATGCGTTGTTTTGTGCATATTCTTAACTTGATTGTGAAGGATGGGTTGGAGACAATAAAGGAAGCAATAAAGTGTATTCAGAATAGTGTTTTATATTACAGTGCAACTCCTAAAAGAGTTGAAACTTTTTAAAATGGTGGACAAATTTTATGCATTCTGAATTCAAAGAAGTTGGTTTTGGATTGTCCTACCTGATGGAACTCAACCTTTAAGATGTTGAAGTAAGCAATCTCATATGCTCAATTATTTATTAGACTAGTCAAAAGGGATTCCTGGTATATGTGCGTACCATAAAAAGATCAATGGGACTTAGTTAGAGAACTTTGTATGAAGATGAAATTATTCAATAATTGGACAGAATTATTCTCAAAAACATAATATCCAACTTCACACTGTATCTTTAGCATTATGTCCAATATAAAGCATGTTTTATCATTGTATATGTTTGACTCTAATGTAGTTATTCAGATTATGGCAGAGCAGATGGCAGAGAAGTTTAATTCTTCTTGGCCTAAGGTTGGAGATATTGATGCAATATTATATAAGTTAGACCCGAGATACAAGATGGACGTAGTTGAATATATTTATAATTCATTGTATAGTAGTGAAGCTCAAGAGCGTCTACATACCATGAAACAATTATGGTATCAATCGTTTAATGATTATAAAGTTAGAATACAGCAAACTCATGATTGGGATCTTAGTAGTGCTGCATGCAGTGTAACTCCGACTTCAGTTTTAAGTTCGACCTTTTCTTCTGACATATAACAAATTCTCTTTCAAATTTTTTGAAAGAGAAAAGGACTATGATTTCTTACAATATGATGGAGTTAGATAAATATTTTTTTTACAGATTATGTTCCTCAAATTGAAGGCGAGTAGTTCGATATATTGTCATGGTGGAAGATGTCTGGGAGACTTGTTAGCTATTCCAGCACCCATCATTGCTTCAGAGTCTGCATTTAGTACTAGTAGTCAGGTCATTACTCCTTATCGTGGTCGACTTCATTATTGCATTGGAAGCCCTTGTATGTGCTCAAAGTTAGTTAAGATATTGATGTTAAATTCTTTTTTAATATATTTATTTATCTATCTTTATATTATCTTACCTAATATTGTGTTTTTTGTTTTCCTACAGCCACAAGTATTAATGCAAAGGGGACTAGTAAAATTAATCGACCAATTGAATGTTATTTTGATCAAATATATAAAGATCAATGTATTTTTTATTTTCTTTTAATTTAATATTACATTACTAAATATTCTTTTTATTTTAATATTATATTACTAAATATAATATTTGTACATACAGATGAT
>JANIJH010000223.1:55387858-55406421 GCA_024520975.1 Erythroxylum areolatum | reverse complement strand
TTTATTCAAATGAAATATTAAGTGGTTTAAATAAAAAGATATAAATATTTTGTAATTTAATATTCGATAAATTAATACCTTTATTATATCATAATTATATGTTGTTATAATTTAAAGTTGTGACATGATATATACATTAAAAATAAAAAGGTGAAAATTTTATAAATTTTATGAAATTTGGTATGCTTATAACACTCTAAGAATGAGAAAGATTTAAAATAAAACTTATATAAAGGTTTCGAGTAAGGAATTACTCTTAACAAACTTTTAATTAGATTAACTTACAAATAAATCTTCTAATATTAGAATTTATAAAGGAAAAAAATTATGAATATAGATTTAGATTAATTAGAATATAATGATTTTAGAAACAAAGTAAAAGAATTATTTTCAAAATTTATAAAAATAATAATTTATAAAACATATCAAAAGTATTTATAAAATGTATTATAGTTTTAATAAACTAATAGCTATTTTAATATAATATAATATACATATTTGTTTTTATAACTCAATTACTAATATATTCTTTTGAAATTGAGACATTAGGATTAATAAAGTGATTAATTCATTTTAAAATTAATATAAATAAATATATGCATAATGTATATATTGTGCAAATATGTTAAATGCGTTAAGAGTAATCAAGATATTAATTAATTTCTTTTAATATGAGTCGCATAAATATAAAATTTTACAATGATTATTTAATAACAGATATAATATGAAAAGACAATAATATTTATAGAAATAAAAAAGTCAACAATAGCTAAAAAGACAACAGTTACATCAATTAAGAGTTTTGTACATAATTTATAAAAATATTAAAAGATTGAAAAAATTATATTATAAACTTAATAAACATATTTTAAAAAAATCATATTAAAAAGGAATATAATAATTTTTTGAACATGTAAAAATAGTATTTGAAATAAATTCATTGTACTTAGACAATATCTTTTCTACATATACATTATAATTAATTTTTATAATAAAATTACAAAATTAAAATTAAATTCACTTGTTTATTATCATAGTTACACATTTTTAATAAATATATATTGGTTCGTAATTTATTTTATTTATTTTTGTATAATTTATACCTGCAATTTACTATAAATGGTTATGCTATAATTTATAATTTATGAATTTTAAAAATACAACTATAACTTTTTTAAATTCTCTTAAAATGAATATATAAATTTTTTTAAAATATTAAATGTTCGGACCGACTGAGGCTCGACAGGCTGCACGTGGCCCGGGGACCAACCCACTGGCCTGTTGACTTTGGCCCACCTATAGGCTATGGGCCAGGCCCATCTAAAATAGTTTCGATGGCCCAGGCCCAATCCCAATCCCAGTCTCAGTCCGAACACGGTTGACATTCCTAACTTCTTTTATTGGATAAAAAAATTATGTAAATGTTCTGTTTCATTAGTCAATCCACAAAATAGGGCGGTCGGCCCGTTTTGAGGCATTTTTATTCATTAAATGTTAATAGCGGCCAACCCTACTGGCCTAGTTACTTACAAGTGCAATGTTATGAAATTGTTAAACACTGAACTTTAAATTGATAACCTACTTGCTAGCCAATTTCAAGAGTAAATCAATCAAAATGACTACGTGAAACGTGAAAACTATTTAAAAAAATCGTTTATTGCATGTTGTCCTGACTTTTTTGCAATAAAAGCTTAACTGTAGTGAAGGTCCATCTCCATCCTATCCAAAGACCACAACAGTATTGTATGCAGTTATGTTCAGCATATGATATGACCCTATCCTAGGCCTGAACCCAATCAGCCACATTAACTTGTCACTGAAAGTCAGATGACCTCAAGCCCAAATTAAAGTAAAAATCAGCCACATTCCCCAATGCGAACCCTACTCAATAGGTACCTGGTTGGTGTACAGTCCTTGGAATTAGATCTGAATGGTAGCTTTCAATCTAGCAAATTTTTACTTTTCAGATAGGGATAGGGTCCACTTAGCTATCGTTCAATCAATTAAAGAAGTTTAAGAAAACCCAACAAATAAATTTATTGTCTGTTTCTTTAGCAATATGTTTGTAATCTATGTGTTCCCAGGCAAGACAAGGAAACCACTCTCATTGATTAGGGCAGTGGGACTCTTGTTGTTTCTGACCTTGCATTCACAACCCAGGTGATATGAACCGTCCTCGCAGAGAAGGGCCACACCACCGCCAGAGAAAAAGCAACACTAATAACAACACCAAGAAGCATCAATTTCAGGGGGGAAAAATATACTATATATTAATTCATCACCGGACTTGGTCTACTTTGTACATACACAGCCAAATTATTTTATTGTCTTACATTTTAAGTGGTCTTATATCTTAAAAAATGAAACGTAAGAATGTACAAATTGGCCAATACATAGCATAGAGCTTTTATATTAATCTGATTAAAGACCACGGCTTTTCGGTTTTTATTATATAGTCATGTTTTTTGGGAGTTAAATTCAAATAAATGCATTAATTCAACTTATGAGATTTTAATTAATTCAACAATTAATAATCCATTCTTCCAATTTTCACGAGTGTAGAGGGCAAGATAATTTCTTTTCCTTCCCGGAAATTGAAGTTTCCTAAGCAACTTCGCCATCAAAGAATGAAACAATAGGTGAAAATGACGTTGGCCTGTAGACTTGCTTGTGTGAAAGTGAAACATTGACAAAAAGTCCCTCAAACAACACAATTATACCTTTATCACATCAAATCATCCTGCACCTCTCAAATAATTGAAACTTATTTTCTCTCCCAATATTCGAAATTGTTACTTAAATAATTACTGTACCTTAAAATTTAAAAAAAAAAAGAAAAAGAAAAAGACATGATCGTATCGGTAGAACAACCTAGTGAATCCAAATTGAGAAGGTCTAGTGTTCCGATAAGGAAAAGCAAGGTATTAGGTAAAGGGTACTTGTTGCTTTGCATATTATATGTTTAGGTTTTAAGAAACCCTCATCCTCTGGTCGACCTTCTTGTTGGTTATCAAGTAACATAACATCACCTACAACTCTACCTAGTAGAGCTACGACCTGCAGCAGTAGGTCCAAGGACACAGAAGCTTCATATTCACGGCGTTTGATATTATACCATTCATTGTCTTGAATATCTTAATTGGATCGAGTGAAGCAACAACTTTTTAACCCTTGATCAATCATTTTTCGTAGATTTTTTAGTAAGACGAAGAGAACTGCGTTTCTATGGCTGCTTAACCAAACTTCTTGTGTTCATGTTGGAAAATGCATCTCAGAGGATGAAATTGTGCCCATTCTTCTTTACAGGGCTAGGTAATATGTATAGTATAGATCCGTTATATTAAAACAAGCAAGTTCAAGTTTGACGCAGATCTTACGATTATATGTCTATTACTTGGTGGCTAATTATAATTTGCACGGAAAGTGAACTTGTAGCGCCAAAACCCTTATCATATCCTCATAGGTCTTTTTCTACTTATTGAATTGAAATATGAAGGTGGGGTTGTGGAAAGACTCGATTTTCCTGAAACTATATCAATCTAGCAATCAAATATTGGGCATGTATCCCACCATTTCCAGCATAATGAATTCCTCCTGCAATTAATCTCAAATAAGAGGATTAAACTTAAACATATAAAAATTGAACTCTGACGTAGAATTTGAGTCTTTATGAATGAATTAAATCTTAGAAGAATGAATATCTTTCAACTTCATTTTTATTCCTTATACCACCGCCTCCGGCTGTCGGCTTAGGGCGGCTGCACAATCATATTCCATTTGGCTATGTAACATTAACTTTTGGTCCTATTTGCCAAAGCATCACTATCCAATTTGGAGTTTTACATGAAATGGTGGGAATTTGAAAGCCAACTGTCTTTTGACAGAGTTGATTAGAAGCGAGAGAGATAGAAGGACCAAGTCTTACCAAATAAAGGTTCCAAATCCATGTGCCTTAAATTCATGTTCACCTGTTGTTTCTAGACTCCACCATGTTATGCAATGACTAGCTAGTAGCGGTCTGAAATCAATAGCTTGCAGTGATGTACTCAATCGCGGTTACAAAGGTTGCTATAATAGATAACATAAATATCTTTAGGGTTATTAAAGCAACCACTTGATCTACTTTTGTCCCTTTTTTATGCAAAATTAATGATTTCATGTTATTCTAGTAAACATTAAGGTACAAAAACCTTCAATACATAGCAAAAACAATCTACTATACACAATTACAATAGACCCCATGTAGCTCTAGCTAACTAATGTTTGCTTCATTTTGTCATTTACGTAGAAGTAAGAAAAAAAGGACAGAAACAGAAGACTAAAATTTTAGCTTAATTAAAGGTGTTCAAGTAATGAAATTAATCGATTGATTAATAATTAACAACCCCCAAATTCTCTAAAAGAGAAACTAGAAGTCTTCTCTGGGACTGGGATGTTCCCTCCGGCATGGCGTAGCCCTAAAGTGAGAGATACGTCTCCTGTGGTCCCAAACCTTACGAGTGTAGACCCGATGTCTGCAACATTGGCATTGGCAGAGGTGGTCCCATAATGTTCAGCTGCAGCCATGCTTCCACGGCGACAAGTTTCATCGGCCAAGTCATGGAAAGTTTGGCCAAGTGGCAGTGGTGGCGCCATATCTGTGGTGGAGGAAGTGGAGGGTCTTGCTTGGTTTTCCGAGAAGCACTGTCTATTGATTGTAAGGAGTGAAGGGTCACTATCAATGGCATTGATTTCGGATCTTTTGCCTGCTGGTGATGTTAGTATTGTTGTTGATAGTGTTGGTGCTGCAGTTGCCGTTGCTGTTGTGGCAACTGGTGGTGCTATTGATGTTGTTGTTGTAGTGGTATTAGTATTACTAGTCATAGGCATTGGTGCTTGTGCAAGACCACTGTTATTGTTATAGTGGTTTTGTTTCTTTTCTCCATCTCCTCCTGTTCCTTCTGAGTCTTCCTCTTTGTTCTCTTGTTGGTACATGTCTTCTACCATTGGTTTCCACAATCGGACCCTCGCATTTATAAACCAATTTGATACCTAAGATCATAATATATTAGAGGACTCGTTACGCTATCCAACTTCAATACTTCATCATCTATCATATGGAACAATCTAAAGTAGTGGAATCTTAATTCTTTCTAATATAAAAAAAGATCTCTAACTTCAAATGGGTCAAGTAATGCACAATTTGGTATACTAATCATTCCAATCAAGGGAACTGTGCATGATATTAATGATATGCCCAGAATAAGCATGGTAATACATCTTAATAGTCAATTTCTTCTTTTTTGGCAAACCTGTGACAAGTCCTCAAAGTCAACGCCCGCCACTTTATAACACGGACGAACGTACATAAAGAGCTGAAAAATAGCATCAACTCGTGCATGCATATTATGGGTCTTGTTAGAATGAGAAGAGGTTAAAAGTTGTTTATCTACTCTTAAACGTCTAAACGTTTTAAACATGCAAACTCAACTGGAACTCAGTGAGATAATAATAATAATACTAGTTTGGGACATGAAAAAAAGAACATAAATACTAAATCAAATGGTAATTAACAAAATAACTTTAGAGATACTAATATTGGCTTGGAAACGCTCGTTCCTATTCATGCCTTTTGCTTGTTATTCAATACTATTAGTTAACAAGAACAAGAGTACGAAAATCTGTTCCAATATATCTCAACCATTCAATTTGTTACATTGGATGGTTGAGATGTGTTGAGAATATGGGAGAACAATAAATTGGATGATTAAGATGTGTTGAGAACACGGGAGAATTGAGCGGGGCAGAAGTTCTGTTCCCTTTTATTAAGAGCAAAACATAAAAGCTATCCATGCAAGACCTCGAAAAGACGTGCTTTATCTAATGGACATTACACTATTTAAGTTCATAATGAAAAGGACACTTTATTTATTAACCTGAATGACTGGCTGTCTTATCTGTCGGACATTTATTTTTCAATATAAAGACATAAAAACACGTACTTGTTTCAATATGGAATGCCCTCTATCGTGTGAATTATATGCGGTTCTAAGGTTTTCATGGGAATAACTTGCACGCTTATCTAGATGAAAACAATTTAGGTCACATTTTGCACGTTCATACCTTTAGTCGTAGATCCTAATATCTTGGTGATGCAACCTTAGAAGCAGGCTAGAACAGTTCATCATAAAGAAACTCTAAAACAAGATCTACTAACTTGGAAGTAAAAACTGACAGGGGAGGTTTAAGAACTGAGAAATGGCAAATAACAATTTCTACAAGTCAAAAAGAACACGACAAGTTTAAGATTCAAGGTACGAAACTGTGTAAATTAATGGCTGGTCTCGTGTGGTTCGCCAGTGTTATTTGAGGACAGAGAGCGATTCAAATTTTTGTCTCATCTATCATGTTCTTGCAAACACTCTTAAATACTTGTGAGTTCCTTCACTGTTTAGTTATTTATGTCTACTTCAGAATCAGATTTTTCAATGAAAATGAAGCCAAAATAGATGTATCTTTCTCGGAGGCAAATGCAAGAAACTTGAGAAAGAAACAAAAGACCATGCAAGTTATGATGAGCTTACAGATGGTTTCTTCCAAGCCTCTCATGTTGTTCTTTTTCATTTTCTTCATTAAATTTCAGTTTCAATCTCTTTTTAACCCTATGAGGCAGGATGCGTTGTTCTGATGCTCAGTACAAGAAAGCCCAAAAAACGTGAAACCTTGTTCCTAGGTCAGGCTTGAGGAGAGAGTGGACATATAGAGAGAGACTACCAACCTGATTTCTTGATAAACCTGTCTGTCGAGCCAATAGATGCTTATCTGCGTCGCTTGGATACCTGAGAAAGAGACCAGAAAATGACATCAGACACCCTACTAAAAGCGTATAAAGAGACACCGATGCTTTATGTACCCCTAGATTGGATATTGTTTCTCTGCACGGGCGTGAGAATCTAAGAGGGGAAAGATCTGATCAGCACACTAGCAGCGATCAGAGGTACCAGTAGTTTAGAGGACATCTACAGCCACTGATCAATCTTATTATGTACCTACCTCACTTACTCTAAAAACA
This sequence comes from Erythroxylum areolatum, assembly GCA_024520975.1. Classification (NCBI taxonomy): domain Eukaryota; kingdom Viridiplantae; phylum Streptophyta; class Magnoliopsida; order Malpighiales; family Erythroxylaceae; genus Erythroxylum; species Erythroxylum areolatum. Next base: position 55,399,370 of record JANIJH010000223.1, on the reverse strand, counting down.
GAGAAAGGGTGTGAGAGACAAAGGTCGAGACAACTAGGAAAAGTTGTGGCCAGTGAAATTATACTTTTAATAAAGTTGGTTTTTTTCATATTAACTAATTTCTGGGTCTGTCTGTAAGGGTCTAAGTAGGCAAATAGAAAGCCTTTAAAAGCTTTTGCGCTGACAAGACAACATCCAAGGACACTGCATGCTGTTCATCGCTTTAATCACCAATAACAAAAAAATTAAAGAAAACAGGCAGCAGATAAAGAACAAAGGACTCTACTTGGATCTTGTGTATCCATCATGTTTAACTAATCATAAAGTATGATTACCTTATCTTGAACAATAATTGATCCTGATAACTTTAACTTTCATTGATTATCATAATCGGGCAAGGATAAAGTAAACGTACGGGTGGAGAAAATGCTCAAAAAGCCAGGCTCTCAAAATGTTGACAGATCGTTCAGGTAAGCCTCTTTGAGGCCTCCAAGCTTCTTGTTCCATCATGCCTATTTGGTGAAAGGCTCTTTGCTGTCTTAGGCTTTGTTCTAACAACCTTAGCCTTGGCGTCTCTCCTTTTGTGATGCCTGAGGTCCCAGTTCCGTCTTTTTCTCCAAGTAGCTCACAGCTGTGCTTCAATTGTGCTGCTATAGCATCTTTTAGACAACGAAAATGCCGAGACATGGCCTTCTGGGCAAGTGCTGTGTAAGGAACTGCGGCTCCATACCCCATCACTAGATCGAATGAGTTCACCACCATTTGCATTTGTTCGCAGTAATGGTTGTATCGTCGATCGACCTGCATTTTTCAGACAAGAACATCAACGGACAAAGTGACAACCGTTAATCAAATTTCATCAATCCCAATGTTCCATAAAAAACAAAAGGAAAAGAAGAAGAGTAGAGGAGGGGAGTACGAAGGTGATTGTCACTGAATATTGATCGACTATTTAAAGACAAATAAAAAAAGCTGAAAGCTACAGTGGCAATTAATATGAAGAAGATACTAAGAGTCATACGTTACCAAGGAAGAAGCAGTAACATATCAACATCTTTATTTTGCAGATGAACAGAATTCAAGAAAGGATATAAATAATAGTATTATGCGTGATATTGTTTGCTGATGTTCATGAAGCTTGGGAGGGGAAGGTCATACTGATGACAGTGAAAGAAAAATAACCAGTTCCCCTTACAAGATTATTATGACCATCATAACACTCTTTGTCAAGACATTGTTGCTCTTAAAGGAAACCAGAAGAAGAAGAATAAATGCTTGAATCAGACTGGTACAGTGAAATGATTGTCAATGGCAACAAAGAATATCCTCGTGTTCTTTCGCTACCCTCTTCTTACCTGATTCAAACTAATTGACAGGCTTGCTTGTGTATATGTAAACAAAATAGAATGAGAAGAAAAGGTAAAGAAGTAGAAACAATAAACAAAAACTAAAGGTTCCCAAGTCAACTACGATTATGTAATACACCATATTGGCTTTCTTTTTCTCTCTTCTCTTAAAGATTACTATGACAGGTATGGACAGTTGCTAACATAATAACTTCCCTACGTAAGACGGTGGCTTAACAGTCATCTTCTCAATCAGGAGAAACGTCGCTTCTTGCTGGACTCATCAACCTATAACAGTAGTCTCTCAGGTTCTTTAAATTGTACAATGATTACTCGAAAACACGGCCTCTAATCAATCAATCAGTGTAAACTCGAAAAGATTATACATTTTTGTTCACGGAAACATAAATGACAATTAAGCCAACTATACCTCCTAGATCTTACGAAACCCTATTGCCACAAAGCATGCTTTTTGTACAACTTTTTGTATTTGATGATCTTAAAATATATAGAGCAAGAAGTGGTTGGAATTTTTATGTTTCTCTGTCCCCATGGTTTTGAAAATTAATGGAGTAATTGAGTTAAATAAAGGAAAATGATGAGTCTGGACTATTGAAGAAGAGGGAAGGTGGAGAAAGAGAAAGCGAGAGAGAGAGAGATTACATGCCTCATCAAGCATCGTCAAAAGCTTGACCTTTCTCCTCTGATGCTCGATTCTATCGGCGGCCGACAAAGGAGGGACGTCCTTTGTTGAAGAACAAGAACCACCGCCGCTGCCACCGCTTCCCCCACCGACGGGATTATTGGAACTAGGGTTTGAGTTGTGTCTACCCAACTTGTTCTTCTTGAACTGTCCTCTTCCAACACTACAAAATTCTTCTAGCAACTCTTGTGCTGTTTTCACATACTTGGAGTTTCTTAACACATTCACTACTCCTAACGAAGACCCAAATCCAATATGAACTTGGTGATTTTGTGGCCCTTGTAAATGCAATGACTGGTGTTGAACTTGACCACCAAAATTTTTGTAATATTGGCTCGCACCAGAAGATGAACCTCCAGCTCCTTGATTGTAATATAAAAGTCCACCATCTCCCATCCTTAGTTCTGCAGCTTTCGCTACATCCAAATGTTGTAACGATGATGATAATGACAAAGAAAGTCCTTGTCCTTCCACAACACTGCCGATCTCACTCGGGTTATTGACATGATGAACACTAGTGTTTCCAGTTTGGTGTGAACTATCAGGAACCCATGTCAATAGCGGTGGAGAGATCACAGTACTAGCGCTAAAACCTCCTCCAGGTCCTGAGACACTAAACTCTGGAAGAGAAGTTGATGGGTTAGGAAGCAACACGTGAAGTGTAGAAGAAGTTGAAGGTGGATGTGGGTGAGAAGGGGTTGGAGATGGTGATCTGGGCTGTGGATTCATGAGAAAGAGTTGCATGGCAGCAGCTGAATCCTCATTAATGCCTGAAATCTGATGATGATGTGCCAGACTACTTTCTCGGTTATCGTGATTCTTTGAATCTCCTAACGGACCTAATCCTCCTACCATGTTTTGCCTGTTGTTGACGTACCAGTCATTGGTTGCTTCTTGTTGTTGTTGCCTCCGGTAATTAGATTGCAACTGCTGGTCCAACAATTCAGTAGCCGTGGCTGGTACTCCACCGGGAGGAAAATTAAACATCTCCGACAACATTCCGGCTGCTTCGTAGACCGGTAGGCTTCCGGAGACCTCCTCTTCGATGCCTACCAATGGTGGTGGAGGTGGCTCGTAGCTTGCTTGAACTCTAAGTTTATCTCTGCGGATCTGTCGTGCTAAGTGATGCTGGTGTTGGTGTTGCTGTTGTTGTTGGTGGTGATGTTCCTGACTGCTTCTCTCGAAGCCATTCGAGAAGGAGAAGATAGTCTCATGGTAGTCCTGTTGGGACATAGAATAATCAGCAGAACTTGAATTACTGCTTTGGATTGGAGCAATTGGCTGGTGATGAGTTGTAGCTATCTTGAGAATTGGATGAAGAAGTGGAGCTGCTATCCCCATATCAGTATCTTGACAATCATCATCTCCTGTAAAATCTCCCCACCCCTTTGCTCTATCTTTCTCAATTCACCTGCTAGATGGATCCGTTAGAGACACATCAAGCCAAAACAACCAACACCCATCTAGTAAAACTACACCTTTAGATATCAAGAGAAGACCAGGAGACTAAAGAACTGGAGATGAATAGAGAAATAAACAAGAAAAACTATCAAACGAGTCTCCTTTTTACGATAAATTTTGTATAGTTTGGGCTTTGTTCATCGTCTAATGTATCTATTTATACACACAAACAGACACACACTTGGAAGTATACCTCTAGTGAGTTGCAAAGAGTGTGAAACGATGTAAAGCTTTCGGACATCGTTTTCTCTTCTGGGGTACAGAAAGCTTCCTGAATTCCCACTTCTCTCTCACTCTCTCTCTAACTGGTGCTGTCCTCTGTCTGTCGTCTCTCTCTTTTTCTTTCTCTTTGTGCTTGCTCTTTGCCGCACTAGCAAGTGTGCCTTCGTAATCACTAATCACCCCTCTCTCTTCCTTCCTTTGAGAGGTTTATATTCTCAAAAAAATAAATTTTATAAAAGGAAAAAAAATGGAGGCTTTGGAGGAAGAGGTCTCAATGTGTCCCACAGGGCCATGCCAAAAGACCAAAATAAATTAATTGTAGAAGGAAAAAAGAAGAGGTCGCATTTTTAAAATCTTCAAGTAAATTAATAAAATGATTTATTATTATATTAACCGGTGCATAAAAATAAAAAAGAAATAGAACAATGACCTGAGCATATAATATGCACATGATATTGTAAATGAGCGAAACCACCTGCGACATGGCTGAGGACAATTTGGTCAATTGAAAATTAGAAGCATACACATCCACAAGAAAGGAAGAGACTGACAAGCAACTGGGTGGGCTCTTTTACAGAAGCTGCTGGATTATTTTGTAATGAGAAATTAATCATATTAATTCAGTGTGAAAAGACGAAAATGTCACCTCAATACGTTGGCTATAATTGTCATTTTCGAAACGTCATTTGGAAACCAACACAGACTACGGAATAAAATAAAGATAAGGTCAGTACGAAGTCATCTCAAATGATCCAAACTACCACCATCCTTCAATTTGATTTGTGTGACCATAATGCCCTAGCTGATGATTATTTCTAACCCCGAATAAATCCCAGTTGGTAAGGTCAATTCGGACAACTCCAAGTCTTTCTATTTTCTCGTACGCGCGTTAATACGACGAACCACGGGCAATTGTAATTGGCTTTTGGCAATATAGGAAAGGCCACACGCAAAAGATGACTGGCACGTGCCATAGATTTGGGGGCTCGGCTCGGGACAAGGTAGGTCTGTTTTCGTGTATTTGTATGTATACAGGGAGAAAAGGCGCTGTGGCCTGAAAGGCACATGTAACCGTTTTAAGGTTTGGCAATGTCAAGATGGGCATGTTTGGTTTCCCTTATTACATGTCGAATTGCTTTTCCTTTTTTCTTTTTCATTAGAAAGATAGTCTCTATTATTAAACTGTTATCCTTGTCCTGTTCATTTTTTGTTAGTTTAATGCCAAAACATTACAACTTTAGCGGATTGATGAACAGCGCATTATGGTTAGGAGATGACATCTAACTTGGATGAAAATGACTACAAAGAAGCATTTCAAAAAGACATAAACTCCATAGTGAACTCACTTTTGCCTGAAATCAAGTACTACTTTTTATCACTTTTGTTATTAATTTTGAGAGGTGAAAGGGTAGAATCTCGTTTTCGATTTAATTGCTTGTTATTATTTTTAAATTATTATTAGAAAATCAGGAATTTCATTACTGGTGCCAACTATAACAGGATGTATACTTAACTATTAAGCAGGTTGGCGTGTGAAAGAGGTACTACTGCTGTTGTTGATTGATATATACTCCCATCTCATGCAAAACTTGTAGATGGAGTTGGATTTGCAGTTATTATGTCTTCTATTCTATAGTTATGTTTGGTTATGATATATCATCCTTAAGTTTCACTTCCACCATTCCTAGAAGGTTGAACTCGACTCCTAGTTTTCCTACAAGATCTAATTCACCCTCCACATTAATACAATTCTAGTGCTATAATTAATGAAAAAAAAGAGATAAATTTGATATGTAAACTCATGAATGCTAATTTAGTTGAAGATAACCGTTCGTACATTCAATGAAACAAAAGTACAATAATGATTAAAAGTGTGATAAGGATCAAGGTCTTTTTAATGTTATAGTTCGATCTTGATTCCACTTTTGGTTTCGAAAAATATTTCAAAGACTCAATGTAGGCACATCGCCTGAGAATGTAAGACACCAAGCGGTACCCATTACTCAAATCAATGCATTGTTCATCTAACATGCTTGCATCTTCTTTAATGGCTAGCTTGGCCCTCCGTCGACAAGGGTCCCTCGCAAATGAGATAATTATATGTAGTGCATCAATAATTTGTCTCAACTATAAGTTGTCAACATATATATATAGCTGTGAGAAGTTAATGAACCTCACACCAAATGTCATATATATATATATATATGAAATACTACTAATTAAAAATATTAAAATATTTTTCCACTAAAATTGCAATAATAGGAATTGGCAATTCGAAACACAATTTAAAGAAAAAAAAGTAATAAAAAAATTCATATTTTTCAATATAATTACTTTATACTCACCCTTCTTCTTTCATTAATTGATTGAGATCATTTATTAAAAACTGAGTACAAATTCTCTTTACTTTCTAACTCTCTACTCCTTTCACTACAAGGCAATGAGCCGTCAACTTCTTGATGTGGAACTTTAGATTAAAATATTTATTTATTTATTTATTGTGTTTTACTTTTATTAGGACTACAAAAATGTTTTTATCCTTGTTATTAAGTTTTAGGTCATTACAACTCATATAAATACTTTTTAATTGTATTGCAGAAGAACTTTTTGTCTATTTGTCAATCAAAACACTCTATTTCTCTTAAGGTTTTCGTCTAACTTTTGAATTCTTTGTAGATCGTAGATTAGATCTATGTTTCTTGTACTTTTGGATTAGAGTACTGCGTTTTCTCGCTACGTTAGGTGGTATCAAAACCTTAAAAACCCAAAGTTTGTTCGTTTGAAAATGACCAACACCAACAACGATGTTCGTAGGTTACTTGAAGTTTGGAAGTCAGTTCGTAATATGGAACAGTAGCTGGCGTTGATTAAGGAGTAGTTGCAAGCATTATTGCGAGAAGACAACATACAAAGAATTGAGGAACCAATTGTTAAGGAAGGTAACTCTGCGAGACATCCTCAAATTCAAAATCTCGTGTCATGGACTCGTGAAAATAGTTCCAGTGATGAGGAAGAAGTCATCCAACTAAGACGAAGAGGAGACTATGAATATAAACTTAAGGTAGATATCTCATATTTTAGCAGATATTTGGATATTGAAGGCTTTCTTGATTAGTTAGCAGAGGTAGAGAGATTCTTTGATTATACGGAGATTCTAGAGGATAGGAAAGTGAAGTTGGTAGCCTACCAAGTAAAGGGGGAGCTTCTGTATGGTGGGAGCAGTTGCGAGAGTCAAGAGGGAGAAAAGGGTGGAAGCTGCTTTCTCCATGGAGGAGGATGAAGCAGTTGCTTAGTGGGAGATTCTTATCGTCAGATTATGAGCAATATATTTTCAAAGCGTATTAGCAGTGTCATCAAGGCGATTGTAGCATTCATGAATATACAACAGAGTTTTTAAGGTTAGCAGCTTACAACCAGTTGTCTAAATCTCAACCTCAACAAGCCTCACGTTTCTTGAGAGGGTTGAGATCAAATATAAAGGAGAAGATAGGAATCCAGATGGTGCTTATAGTGCAAGATGCGAAAAATTTAGCTATGAAAGATAAATCTATACTGAATGAGCAGCAACGGGGGTTTAAGTACTATATAGGTGAGAAGAGTCTAGGTGATAAAGGAAAGGAGGTAGTTACTGCAACTCTTATGAGAAGTAGTGTTAGCAAGGGAAGCACTAATGGCAGAAGCTCAAACAAAGTAGCTCCAACAACTTCCAAACCCGCTAATTCGTATACTAAACTAGCTCCATCAAAGTGTTACAGGTGCAGCGATCCAAGACACAAATCTAATGAGTGTCCAAAAAGGAGAGCAGTAAACATGGTAGAATAACAAGAAGAAGAACATAATAAGGAAGTGTGCGGCCCGAAGGTGATGGTTAGGAACAACAGGGAGAAGAGGATGAGGAGACGTATGTGTGTGTCGTCAGAAGACTGATGATATCCTGTAAGGAGCATAGTGATTTGCAAAGACATAAGCATATTACTGAACATCACCACAAGTTGAAGGCCAAGAAGTATGGTCCATTTAAGATCGTGAAGAAAATTAATGACAATGCATTTATCTTTCAGTTACCTTTATGGATGGGTAATATCAACCCAATCTTTAATGTTGCAGATATTTACCCTTGTTGGAGTGCAAGTTAGGCTATCCAGAGTATAACTCAAGGTTGAGTTCTTTACAAGTAGAGGGGACTGAGGCGAAACTTTATATTAAAAAATCTATTTATTGTGTTTTACTCTTTTAGGACTACGAGGACGTTTATATCCTTATTATTAGGTTCTAGGTATTATAACTTATATAAATACTTCTTTATTGAATTGCGGAAGAACCTTTACCTATTTTTCAGTCAAAACTTATTTTCAATCAAAATACTCTATTTCTCTTAAGTTTTTTGTCTACCTTTTGAATTCTTTGTAGATCTTAGATTAGATCTTTTTCTGTACTCTTATATTAGAGTACTGCGTTTCCGTGCTACGTTACTTCTTTAGCTATGTAATTTGGAAGCTAACCATTGACTAGTTGGTTTTATTGGTATCCATATTTTGGGCGTGGTCTTCCATGTGGGTATTTCTAATTATTATTTCCAATTTCCTGTTTTGGATACTTTGAGTTGCTACATCTTTCTAATTTGCATGTCTATCTCCTTTTCTTTTCTCCCATTGTAGTGTCTTTCTAGTTATCTTATGGCATGTTCATATGGTTAACTGTAAAAAATTTCAGTTTGTGACAGGTTTTCTTTTCTTGCAAACTTGCAGTACTATAAGGTATTATCTTAAATTTAAGAAGGTTCATGAAGTAGTTAACCAAAAATTCTCAAAAGCTAATTGAAAAGGGAGGAAAAAGAGACTTTGAGACTAGCCTGAATGGTTAAGAAGGAAAAAGTCCATATTATTCCCTCAAATTATTTATATAAAATTAGTATTAACCTATCGAACGCGCACACACACACTCTCTACTTATATGAAAAAATCTCTCTCTGTCTTTTTTTTTAACCATCCTTCACATTTTTGTGAAATAGGTGGACATGAGAGCCTCTTAATATGGTAAACAATGTTCTATTGTTACAATTTACAGTATTTTTCCCATGTTAAACACATCAATGGTTACACATGTATTTACCTTATTGACCATGCCCATTAATTGGTTTACTACATAGGCATGGAAGATAATTTTGGAAACTCCTGATTAGGTAATTACACGATACATATTCATTTAATTGTAATTAATTAAATTAGAGTAAATAGAAAATTGCTAGGATCATCTCCTTTTTTCCCTCTTCGAATGAGAATAAGACTGATAATTGACGAGCTAACTTTCTTCGTCTGTGGAGGGTGATGTCACGTGAATCCCACCCTTCCCCTCACACCGTGCCAATGAGGGCTCTAAGCCTGTTGTTATTATTTTTTAATTTGTATTCCCCTACCTATCCAAAAACTACCACTTCATTTTGTTCTGTTTTGTGAGGGTTGCCATATAGAAATATGTGATTAATTATATTGGTAATTGTATCATTAAATTACACATATTCTATACTTAGATCCTATTTTTAATTGATTACATATTTACGTACCAAGGGACATTTTTTGACATCTTTCTTAATGACACCATACAATACTAGCTAGCTTCCTAATCTTTTCTCTAATCTATAAACATTTTTAATCAAATAAAATAGATAAAACGGCATATATAATCAAGATAATTAATTTGCACGATCAAATCAGAAAAAGCATAAAAAATAATTTCTTTCTAGTATTGCCTTTTAAATTCAGTTGGTTATACTTTTTTAATAACTTATTTTTATACATAAAACAGAACTTTTTTTTTGTAAACTTGTTATTTGCCTACCTAACCGTACTCATTAACCCTCTTTCTAACTTTGTTTATATGTTCACGGTCTAGAAGTGTTCTAAGAGTTACCTAGAGAAATAGTGGCCACCCCTTATTGGAAGAAAGGTGGTTGTAAGGTTAAAGATAGGGTTAGCTACATTTGGTATAGCTTGGCTTCAAGAAATTGTGATTTCAAGCAACAAACTGAAAGCACCCTCACCACTTTTTCCATCACACACACAAACATCAACCACCTACATTGTTTGTTTCCATGATTTCTCGATGACTTTTTTGCCTTTTTTTTGGGCAGTAGAAAAAGGAGGATTTCAGTCTATCATAATATGCAACATTAAAGCTATGCTATGCAGCTTATAGTACCCATATCGAATTATTGATTAGCAATTTTTTCTACATACCGTGGACCATATTGAATCTGATGTTGGCTTAATTGTAACACATTTTGATGTTGTCTTTGAAAAATCTCACCTTGTTCTTATGCCAACTTATACAGTGTTTTCGATAATCAGGGGCGGATCCAGAAATTTTTTTAAGTGGGGGCAAAATTTTATTTTTAGTGGAGACAAAATTTTAATATGAGTAAAATTTTATTTTATTTAATGGAGTCAAAACTTAAAATAATATTTTTTATAGAGAATTTGTTGGAGGCAGTGGGGGCAAGTGCCCCCACTTTCCCCCATTGTAGATCCGCCCCTGTCGATAATTAAGAAGGGCATACAAGTTGATCGGTCTCTCATTTTTCCACAAGATGATCCTGCGTATTCGAAATGGGCCAGTTCAAGATTGTAATCATCAAAATAGCTCCTGATGATGTATTTCATGGACATTAGCACCGATTGGTCACATCAGAATAAATATTGCCACTGAAATATATGTGATTTATGCATGCGAACTTACATAAAAGAGGGATGGTTTGCATCAATGGGAGTGTCACATAAGTTCAGTGTGCTCGCATTTCTCTACCGATTTGGACAATACATTGATTAGTTTGTCCCTTAAGTAGGCATTCACGTTGTTATCAACATAATTGCTATGTGTGGCAACATTTTTGCAGATTCACAAATAGAAGGTTGTTAATTTTATAGCATGCAAAACCTTTCCTTTACAAAATACAATGTCACCTACATCTATAAATATCTCCAACTCATCGATGGCTATTGCATTTACTCGAATAAGAAAAATGAGGAAACCGTTCATTCAGTTTGATCATTAAATCTCTCATTACAAACTACACTTTAAGTTATTGAAAATAAAAGGTTTCCAGAGGCCCCGAAAATGTATTAGATGAGAATCACGCTATTAGTGATGAGATTATTGAAGGTGTTGGGATTTTTTCTCATGTTATCAAAGCGTGGAAGAGAACAAGCATATATTATAAAATATTTGGAGCTTATCTTTTATAAGAATACGTCAATTGTCACCTTCTCCAACTATTATATAGAGCCTACCTCATGTCATCCAATGTTTATGTGTATCTATAATATTCGTAAATATTGATTTGTTTAATGGATTTGGGTATAGGAGTACTTGGAAATTTTCAAGGCTAAACAATCCTATACGAATGGATTAGTCTTACTTTTTGGGAAAGGAAATTGCCGTACTTCAATGCATTATGTTTAATTAGTGACTATAAATGAAATTAGTCTATAATGCCACTTCCAACAATTTAACAGCAAAGATATCATTCCTCTCAAGACGTTTCGCGTTTATATCACCATTTTCTCTACACAAATCTTATCAATGAAGGAAACATGATCATGAAATTATGGGGAGAGGTGTAACATCCCGTCACCGATGAGATGAGTACAGTGGCTGTGCATTCATCATTTGGCTTGTTTATGCATTTGTAGCCTTTTTATATTTGATAATTGGCAAATTATTACACAAGCATATGTATGTACATACATGTATGACATATTCCCGGTATGATTGTGTTTATTAGAGATTTGGCGATAATCGTGTA
>JANIJH010000223.1:55368404-55385336 GCA_024520975.1 Erythroxylum areolatum | reverse complement strand
TCAGAATCATCACCAACGACAGCAGACTCATGGATCCAAACGGTAATATGCAGTTCAGCCAAAATCCGGCGGAACCAAATTTAAATACTTTTTAAGGTATTATTATAGTATCTCATATTTACTAAACTTGAAAATGTTAAAGGGTTTATAAGTAGAACTTTACACCTTGCCCATATTAAAAAATCTAATATAATATTAGAGCAGGTTTGGTCCAGATTATTAATTTCCTGATTGTCCGTCTGGATGTCTAATTCCAGCGGCTCGATCCGGTTATCACTGCGTTTATTTCAAGTGATAATTGGATGTCCAGTCTCAGTTGCACTTGAGGGGTCCAAATATTGTTAGTGAATTTTATACTCTGCTTATATTAAAAATTCTAATAGGTGTAAGAACTATTTTAATTTCTTATAGTCCCATTTTTTAATTTACCTATTTAGTATTAATTTGTTACAATTTTATGCAATGTAATTATAATCTTGATCCCTCAAATTCTATATAATCCAAAGAATCCTCATACCCAATTTTTTAAATTTATAATGGTCTTGGAAAAAAGTGGATTGTCGGTAAAACCTATATTCTTTAGCCTTACCATCAAATAAATTGCTCTTTTCACTAAATCACCCTATCCCATACTTCTAAACAATAAGATATTGTTTTTGTGCGCATTAAATCATTTTCTTTTAGTTAAACATACTGTAATTATCTTTCTCCAACAGTAGAATAGTTACTATCATAAATCTTACAATTTTTGATGTCTTTGTACAGCCTTGACATGAAGTGCAGCATTGTTGCAGAAACTAAAAGTATCTCCATCAAAATATTGGCAACCAGTGAGTGGGCACTTTTCTCATTAATTATTTTGTAGCACAATTCCCAAACTTCCCCTGCTGTCTCTTGTTTAAAATTGACAAACTGTGGCACGTTTCATTTTGGAATAAGACATTGTTAGCTGTCGCTTAGCAATCATTATCGATATTCAGGCCTTTCCATGCAAATTGCGTTACTAGACCATGACATTTAGGTGACATGATGTGCTATTCTACATCTTAATTCGCAACCAACACGAGTTCCTTCCTGATGAGGTCCCATTTCTCAGATCTTACATTTGTTTCATCTGCAAGCTCCAAGACATTCGATTCTCCTAGTTATTACAGTGATTTCATTGCACCAATAAAATCCTCTGAAATTTTTTATCCACTGCCCACTCGCCGCCCTAATAAGCCCGAAATGATAGATTAAAAATCTCATATTCAACTTGGAAAAATTCAATATGAAGAATAAATCTTTTTCAATGTTGTATAAGTTGCTAATAAAATCTTCTCATTCATATAGTAATTATCGAATGTATTTATGTTAAAATACAGATACAATTGTAATAAAACACGGTAATAAACTCAACTATACTTATAATTACTAACGAAATTATAATTGCACTTAACGATTTAAAATCTGCCAAAAAATTACGGTCATAGGATTTGAGTCAAGAGCATCCATACCCCGTTCCTTATCTTTTTATGTAGTAAACTAATAAAACAAAGAGCCGATTCATAAAATCAGGAGGCAATACAATAATGAATCGTGTGCATATTTGTGAATTTAATAGCCTGGATATGTTTCAGATCTTAAATTCTCATCAGTCATCATCGGTAGCCCTCTTTCTATCTGTCAAGTACTCTGTATTCATTGTACACCGTAAGAATACCTGATTATCTTCCGCTTCAATCTCAATCATGCAAGAACATAATTGGTATTTGTTAATTTGAGTGTAATGTCTATTTTAAAGAGTTAGCATACTATTATTGGGGCTAGTAGCTATAAGAAGTTTAATTACATCCTTCTCTTCCCACCAGAATTTATATTATGGTGATCTCATCATTAGAAAAGGCCAACTCAACCCAGCGAAATATCTTCTTCTTCGTAAGCAAATTAAGCAAGACGAACATATATATATATATATAATGTATGTATGTATTGTAATATGTAGCTTACTAAATTATATATGTATGTATATATGTAATATATCAAAATGATGATGCTAAGCCTTCACTTTGAACTTCTAATAAGAACCGTATTGCATATAGAAAAACATTTGCCCAATTTTATTGGACCGACATCATCTACAAAAGAGAGCCACAAATTAAGTATGTAATTTGCGGGGCCTTCCTCATAGACCACATTAATGTACTTGGCAAAAGCAAGGCCATAATAAAATTGAAATGGTAGTTCCAAAATATAAGCTTTTCGAATTCAATGAAATTGAGTTGTAGTTTCAGTATTTAAAATTATGAAAGTAGTTTAAATAATTTTTTACTTTTTCACTTTGCATTTGGAAGTAATTTTTTTTAATACTTCGGAGTATTCTAATATTTAAATGATTGTAAAGTTCTAATTTGATTAAGCTTGCATTAAGGAATTGAAGATAAGAAAAGAAACGAAGTTGTCAAATATTAAGTAACCGTTTCATCACAATAGCTTAAGCTATTGTGTAAGGTCAACTTAATTAATTTTATATATTCATTAACACATCTTTCAAGTGAAAGTCGTTTAAACTTGAAACTTGCACAGGTTCATTCTATCTTGTGTTGAATAATAGGTGGGTAGTAGGATTTGAACTCACAACTACTTGGTCACAAAGACTTTGATATTGTATTAAGTGACCATTTCACTACAACAGTTTAAGCTATTGTATAAGGGCAACTTTATATATTCACTAAGATCAAAGACTGAAAAGTATTATAAAGATAGACAGAAAGAAAATGGTATATTAATATTAACAACTGTTGTACGAGGAAACGTCAGTGCCAATTTCTGAAACTGCCTCTTTTTAGACGGATAGAGTGTTCGATAGGAAATGAATCATAAAACCAAAAGACTACTCCTGTATATAACATATACACACTACTGCGTGCTCCATAGTCAGCTTCCTACCCCAACCCACACGTCACTCACTTTCTCTTTTTGTTTCTCTCTTTTATATGTACACTACAAGGCTGTGACTTTTTGTGTTGAGTGGCTATCTTCTTTCACCATAAAAATGATACGTATGTGCATGTATGAAGACACTACTAGCTGTATGTATCAGAAATAAAAATGGGATGGTCCCTTCTCAACCGGGCTTTCTTTTATCCACTTTGATGTCAATCAAATTATTCCTTTCCTTTCCTAGATGCTGCTCACCTTTTAGTCTCCACTATTAAAGCCAATTCATTGCAATATTGTTTTTGCATGTACCTCTTCCCTTTCTTTTTCACTGACTCTTGAGTTCTCTATGCATGTTGAAATTCCAAATTCGTGATTACACTCTAATTTTCTATTAGTAGTTTGTTTCGTTAATTATAGTTTGTTATACTTGCATCCACATTATTTCTAATTATACTTTCGCTAATAATAAATTATTTACGACTATGAGTAATTTAAAATTTTACGACAAGAAAAAATTTTTTTTTTACATTTTTACGTCTTCTCATGCATGGTTAAGCGGTTGGTGGCTGCGGAAGTCATTGTCTGGTTAACTACGACCAAGTTACTGACATTAAAATAACATAATTGGTGCCGGTCCTTCATAAAATAATTGGTAGTGTCGTCGATTAAATATTATGAGATTATCCGTTGCTCAACAAATATTGTTAAACATAAACATATCTTTCAATCAAATAGAAAAACAAATTCTTGAAAACCAATGTGTATTAGTTTAAAAAAAACTTGCGTTTAATAGTGATCTGAAATATGCTAATTATTCTTAATACTTTGAACAAAATATTAAATACTCGTATATATTTTCTAGTCATTATCTTATCCTTTTATTTTTGCTGAGAGCTAATTATACTGCGGCTTCCTCCAACTAATTAACCTGCCATCAATTTTAGTTGGAAGGCGATGATATGTAAGTCTGAATTGGGTCAATGATATGTACCACTCATGAACATTTTCAGCGTATTGGTCCTTAATTTTCACCCTGGATCAGATTAATGATTGTGATTTATATTACTGAGTGCTTGACATATCTGTGGCAAAGAGATGTCACAGGAACTATTTCTGCTCATACCATGGGCTGTATTCATCTCACGTTGATTTAAGGACATTAACAATTACTTTGAACTTTCCAACTCGGGAAAAAATAACAAAATTTGTATTTAAGTGACTTGAATTCTTAGTTTAAAATTAATAAAAGTGGGATCAAACTTTTTTCCTAAACATTTTCGATAAGTAAAATCGGTAATTATAGTTTTGGATGTAATTTGTAAATTATGATTGATATCGAAATGAAGCATTAACCATGTAATGCTATGCTCCCGTGTTCAACATTTTGTATATGGCCATCTAAATAGTTTGGTGACTCCTTAGCCATCTCCTACATAATCCCACCAAACAACAAGATAGGAAAATGACATTCCAATATAAAACTCTGCATTATCTTTTCAAAAATAATGCACAATTACACTGCCATTGTATCCTAGTTGCTTGTTTGTGTGTGGAATCGACTAAAAGATTAACATTATAAAATGGGTAACCTCCACCTAATGATGTTAAGCTTTAACCAACATTTTCATGCTTTAGAGGTAGTAAATATCCGTAGACAGTATACATGTGTTGTGTATATTATATCTATCCCTGTGCGCTACCGAATCCTGGTTATTTTAAAGGTTCATCCGCTTCTTCTATTGGTCCAAAAAGTTGAAATCCAACACTTGCTGAGAAAGTATACCACGAAAAAATACGTTATAATAGTGTGTGAGAAGCATATTTTATATTCAAATTAGAAGTGCTACTCTCGTCACCCACAAATCAACTAAGTTAGTGTTTTGTTAACTTTGGACAATGGGAAATACCACATTAAGTCACTTATATCAGAATAAATCTCCAAAAGAACGATCTTAGCTTAGTTTATTTATCAATCAGTTATGAGTAGTGAAAATTAGTTTATTGAAAGGAAACCATAGATAAGGCTTACGATGATAACCCAATCAGCAGCAAATTCGATCCTGATTTTATATTGACAACTATAATAAATTGACAACTTCTTGTACTCAACTTGTCTTGATTAAATGTAAATGCAAGAACTGCACTTAAATTCGCAGATGTCGGTCAGTTTAGTTTAGTTTAGCTAGCAATGGTTTGATCAGATTCATGGTGACTACCAATTAAGTAACGGAATTAAGGAAAAAAAATCATAGTGACATAATGATCTTAGTTTTTTTTTTAATCTCATCTTATTCACATTAATCTATATAAATTTCTTTAGTCTTTGCCAAAAAAATTTTAATAGACAATCTAGGGGTGATTAGTTACCAGTCAAGCTCAAGCAACATCCCATAGATTGTTTTATGTTTTAACTCTAAAAATTGACTTAAAAAATACAAATAAACAACATAAGAAATGATCCTTTGTAGTCATGAGATATGGGTCTCCATCATCATTCTTTATTAAAATATTATGTTTTATGATACACTATTATTATCAAATGACGATCAACTATACACAACCTTATTGTGATTATGGACCGGGTAAGACAATTGCATAAAGACCAAACTAATTAAAATATTACTGATAATGACCGCTTTTGGAGACTTTCCCTTTTCCACTTTTATAGCCACTAGAGAAAGAAACTTTGAGTATTTATATGCTTGGCTTTTGATCAAAGGTTGGGGGAGACCAATTGGATTGAAGAAGTCGAGGAGGATGAACTTGGAAATCACTACTTGCATATTTACTCTATATCATGTACTTTTTAACTTTTTCACCTAAAACATTTCTAAACTTAATAATTGGGACAATTAACTAGCTTAATTGGAAGGGAGCGCGTGTTGATTTGTTCACCTTGGCCTTGGGATTGGATAGCCAAGAAACCGAAGAACAGCAATGTCCTTCTCAGAGTGGGTCACTTTCTTCGCAGATGATTACATTAACCAAGGGACCAACATGCTCATGGGATGGCTGTACCTGTACCCATTTGGAGATAATATTGCCGCTCTTTTACTTTCTTTTCACTTTTTCCCAGGCATTTAAATTTAAGAGTGGTGGGCCTTTGGACCTTTTGGGCGTGGCCCATGTATTAGAAAACGACCTGATGTTATTGGAAGCTTGGCACTCCGGATGTCTGCTGTGTTGTGTTGGATCGTATTATGCAATTACTGATTGGTAGTGTTTATGTGCTTATGAAAGTGGTCCTCTTCTATTTGTGAAAGGATCCACGTCGCACTGCCGACAAGAGATGCCACAGCCACGTGGGAGCTGTGGTCCAATGAGCGTGTAAGATTTTGAAGCTGTCACCTAAAGAAATGGTGACAGACAGTCACAGACTGTAAACCAAGATGGACTTGGTCCTGGAGGATGATTATAAATATTAACCACCGATTTAGTCTTAGCAGTTTACTGATACTGAAACCTGTCAAATATTAGAAGCAATCTGCCGTAAAGAATTGTTTTTTTTTTTTCTTTCTTAATAATGGAGAACGAGTAGTTGCTATTATTTAGTTGAAATCTTTAAGGATCCTTTGATCTGATAAATCAAAAGAGAGTTGAAGTCAAGACAAAATAAAAATAAAAAAGGGGGTCTCCTTCTCCTTCCTTTTGAGGTAATTCACTGGTCCAGTTGGGTGATGAATCAGTCAAACGCATACCAACGACAATCCGTAAGGTTACGCTGTTGCAGCCTTTTAAACGGTCAATTACATATGTATGACACTTCTCAATCATTAACTTGTTAGATTTAGATGTTTTTTCGGATTCGTGAACAGTAGCCATTTTACATTTATGAACTTACCAAGTTCTTTTCACGTTAAAGGTAGAAAGTGGTACAAGATGTCCTGAGTTAATGCCAATGGTCGAATCGGGTAAAGTGTAAAGCCTTGTTGTGGTCCATAAAAGATGTCTCCCTCCCAACACTTCAGATATAAAAGGAGAAATGTTTCACATTACCTTACCAATTCCCATCTTACTTTCGTATCTCACCAAAAATTACAATCCCTCTGGGACTGTCGGTCTCTCTTCTTAGAAAGGATCCCACGTTTCTTGTGTCGTGAGACCTCCAAGCATGCATAAAAGGATAATGATGTATCTGCCAATGCTATGCTTTGAAATTACATCAATAAAACTCTCACGAATACGAATTTTTCATAAATTTAATTTAAAAACTTAAAAGAGCTAAGAAATTTGACTACTTAATTTATAGTAGATATATATTACATCAATAATTCTTTTTTATTAATATTTTCCTTTTTCTATTACCCTTAGGTAACTTTACTATTATCCAAATAATAATACATAATTTTAAACTCATATTTATTATGTCTTCACTAATCATTTAAACCACCCTAAAGAGGCTATTTGATAGTATATTATTGTGACTTTACCATCTCGTTGACTATTACAGGCCCTAAATAACTACGAATCGATTTATATATACTTCAGTCTCATGATAGGCATGTTTATTCATTTTGGTATACAAAGCTATAGCCTGTCAGGGCTTAACCACAGCACCTAGCCCATAGAGAAGCTGACGTCCATGTTTTAAGTGTTCAAAGGCCCATCTCTTTAGCCCTCCCAACTAGGCTTTTCAACTTTTTCGGCATTGGGCCTTCCAGTTCTCAACCAATTTCTCCTTTTGTTATTTTTCTATATATATATATATATATATATATATATATATATAAAATTATGAAATAATTATTTTGGAAAAATAAGTATATTGTTAAGGTTGAACTTTGGATAAAATTGGTATTCAATTTTGACATTAAAAGTTAATGACACTATCAATAGTATTGCCTCCGGTAACAAATATTACTGTATTTTTCTTATTGATTAAGAAAACTAAGATTGTTACGAGTAAGAAAAGATAAGAGATCGAACACTTAATTATTATTATATAATTAAATTAAAATGATACTTATAAAGTTTGGATATAGTCCCAAAATTTATAGGCAATAAAAAAATTACTTATTTTGTTTTTAGTAACTTCAGTTGGAATTTAATTTTGTTGCCAACGTTTTCCTTTTTTGATTAATGTTTTTTCTTCTCTTTTTTCCTTTGGATAATTGCATTTGCATATGAAGATTATACCCTTTTCAGTTCTCTTTTAAACTAGTTTAACGAGGAGAAATGTATTATATTTAAAATTAAACTCTCGACTAATTAGTAGAACAAATTACAAAATGAAAAATGACTTGTTTAAAGGAACATTTATTTGAAATAGGAGAAAAAATCCATTAAACAACACAACATATGATTAGAACATAGCGTTAATTAATTTAACAATCATAAAGGCATGAGTATATTACTTTGGTTGATTCTAATATAAGGTGGGTCCAAGATAATGGTTATTGGACTTGAAGAGAATATTAGAGTCACCAGGGTTTTATTATAATAAATAAGAACCCTTCCCACTCCCTTCAAGTTAAATTAATAGTTACCAAAGAAAAGATACGTTCTTGCACCATTAGAAAAGAACGAAGAATAACAGAAAGGATAGAGTGGATAAACTTCTTTACGTAGAGAAGGAGTTTGTAACCAAAAGAAATAAAGATCTATCATTGTAAACACACACTAAACATGGACTAAGGTCAGTATTTCTTTATCTCTTTTATAGCATGAATCCTAATCGAATGGGTTAAATTAATTCTATTATAGAAGATCTTAGGGGAATTCTAGACTTAAGATATTGTTTAGAATATTATAGTATAGATTTTACATGTGATATCAGAGCAAGATTATGACACTTTGATTTGCATTAAAGTTATCTTTAGGATTCATGGTAGCCATTAATATTGCTTAAGGTTATGGAAAAATTATTTTATTGCTTCCACTATAATCTCTCAACGTAAGTCATGAGAGAAAAGCTCAGACTGTAAAGGTTTTGTTTCTTGACTTCTGTGAGATGTCTTTTGGATTTGGATTGATCGGTTGAAGTTATTGATCAGGACGATCTCAATAATATTAATAGTAGGGGATTGCGAGGGTCGTAGGGTTCTTGTCTTGAATTTGTTTAATTTTTCTTTTTTTGTATAACAATTTGGATATATACCTATCTCTGAATTAAGTTAGGATTTTGAAACCAATATAGAACGAAAGACTCTATATCGTGGGACTGTGATTGTATGCGTAGGGCTGACCATTAAAAGACTTTAAGATTGTAGTTGTAAAGCATAGGTTTAACTAGAAAACTTGATTGTGTCTAGAGGGCCCACCATTAAAAGTTTTGGTTTTGTGGTTGTAAAGTAAAATGATATTGAGGTTGAAATGTGTGAACATCATGAATTCCATGTTGAAAAATAAAAAGGGTAAATATGCATGCAATAAATTATTTTTTGGTTCTCTAGTAACAAATGAATATGCATGTTAAAGTTTGTTAGTTTTTGGACTTCCCAAATTTATTTATACTTAATTAAATGTTTACTATATAGAAAGCTTGTTAGTAACTAAATTGTCCATTCTTGAAAATATATTCAGACATTTAAATATGCATTCTTTAAATCGTTCATGTTACATGATTTTAATAAATGACATAAAAGATGAATCGAACAATTGAGATTATTAAGTATAATATTTGGAGATCACCCAAAGGTAGATCATTGCTTATAATTAATAATATTAAAGAGACTTATCGACATACTTGGTGAATATGTTTGTATATCCAAAGATAACATACATATTGGCTTGAGTATAATCGACTGTTTATTAAAGCGTGTATATATATGTTGTTAGCATCATTATGGATTAAGGATATGTATTTAAGTATCATCTAAAGGTGAACATATATATAAAAGTTTATTATTGTTTGAATCCATTAATTGTACTTAAAGCGTGTGAGTTTGTATTACGTTCATAGCTTTTAACAATTTGTTAGTTATGGGGAATGTTCTGATTAATGGGCATGGATGTGAGTGAATCCTTCTTCTTATAGTTCATCATCAACTCACTTCCTCCTGAATTTGGTCAGTTCTAAGTGAATTATAACACTCTTAAGGAGAAATGAAACGTTCAAGAAATTAAGGCCATGTTGGTGCTGGAGGAAAGGAGATTAAAGAAAATGAAGAAACACTATGTTCATCTTACAATACATAATGAAGCTAGTAGCAGAAAAGGAAAGCTAGGAAAGAAGAACAACAAGAAGGACAAAGCCTTAATGAAGGTTAATGAGGGCTCTATAAAAAGTAGCATTGTTTCTTCTACAAGAAAGCTGGTCACCTTAAGAAAGATTGCCTTAAAAGAAAGGTCAAGTTCGAAAAAAAATGTAAGTACTATGTTTAAGTATGTTTTGAATCCATCCTTATTGAGGTGCTCAATAATACCTGATGGTTAAATTCAGATGCAACTACTTATGTGTCACGTATTATGTAGGGATTCCTTTCAATCTAAATCATAAATAGAATTGAAGAGTTCCTGTATATGGGTAACAAAATGAAGGCATGAATAGAAGGAATTGGGGCGTATAGATTGATCTTAGACACTGATTGTTCTCTAGATTTTGAAAAACGTCTTTATGTTCCTGGATGTGCTAGAAATTTAGTTTATGTTAGTAAGTTAGATAAGATAGGTTTTAATTGCAATGTTGGAAATGGTGTGGTTTTTTTTAAATATAAACGAAAGTACTATTATGGTTATGATACATTAATGGATGATTTATATCGTTTTAACCTTGATGTTAATTATTTAGAATCGTTGTTTCATGTTGAACACAATATTGGTAATAAACGTAGTGCACATAATGAATATTCTACTTACATGTGGCATCAAAGGTTAGGTCATGTATATAGAGAAAGGGTGATGAGATTAGTAAAAAGTGAAATCTTACCTTAACTAGATTTTACTGATTATGATGTGTGCATGGATTGTATTCAAGGCAAACAAAGTAAACACATATTTAAGAATTTAGTAACAAGAAGTACCAAGTTACTTGAATTAATACACATCGATAAATGTGGTCCTTTTTATGTTGCATATTGTGGTGGTGAAAAATATTTTATCATCTTTATTGATGACTATTCACCTTATTGTTATCTCTATTTACTGCATGAAAAGTATCAATAAGTGGACAATCTTGAGGTATACATTGTTGCTTTGATAGAGGTAGTGAATATGGTAATTATGAATGAGGATAGACAGTTTCTAGGTCCATTTACAAAACTTCTTCAAAGTCGGAGCATTTATGCACATTATACAATACCCAGTACACTATGACAAAATGGTGTAGTTGAAAGGCAGAATCGTACTATTATAGATATAGTTAGGAGTATATTAAGTTACACTAATGTACTTTTATCTTTATGGATGTATGCATTAAAGAGAACATCATATTTACTTAATAGAGTTCCTAATAAAGCAGTTCCTGTGACACCTAATGAACTGTGGATAGGTAGGAAGGCTAACTTGAGACACCTACATGTTTGGGGTTGTCCAACAGAAATAAGGATTTATAATTCTCATGAAAGGAAGCTTGATTCAAGAACCATTAGTGGTTACTTTATTGGTTATCTAGAAAATTCTAAAAGGTACATATTTTATTGTCCTAACCATGGTACAAGCATAATTGAGTCTAGTAATGCTAGGTTAATTGAAAATAGACAACTTAGTAGGAGTACGGAACCATGAAAGGTGGATATTCAAGAAATTCAGTAGAAAATCCTTCACCCAGCATTTATTCTCAAGTTGTTGTTCCTTTTGTGTATCACAGTCGAGCAATATATCGGAGTAACAAGTTAATATTCAAAACCCATAAAAAGAGAATGCCAATAATGAACTAGTAAATAATGTGCGAGTCATAAATTATTAAATGATACCACAAGAAACAATATTGCAAAGGTCTATAAGGGAGAAAAGATAAGCTGTATCAGATGACTATATCATGTATTCGCTTGAGATTGAGTGTGATTTAAACACTGATAAGAATCTAGTCCCACTTAAAGAAGTCGTAAAATGTAATAATTATGAAAAATGACTTAATGTTATGAAAGAAGAGTTGAAATATATGGATAATAATCAAGTTTGAGAATTAGTTGAGTTACCTAAAGGCTTAAAGCAAATGGGCTATAAATGGGTCTTCAAGATCAAAAGGGACTCAAAAGGTAATATTGAAAGGTATAAAGCTAGACTTGCAGCCAAAAGGTATACTCAAAAGGATGACATTGACTTTAATGAGACCTTCTCTCCAGTTTCAAAAAATGACTCTTTAAGAATTGTTATGGTATTGGTAGCTCATTATAATTTAGAGCTTTACGAAATAGATGTAAAGATTGCTTGTTTGAATGGTAACTTAGAAGAAGATGTTTATATGAACCAACTAGAAGGTTTTGTGATTGCAGAAAAAGAAAATATGGTGTGTACATTAAAGAAGTAAATATATGGTTTTAAAAAAGCTTCCCGATAGTAATATCTTAAGTTCAATAATACCATTATCTTATATGGTTTTGTAAAGAACACTGTTTGTAGGTGTATCTATATGAAAGTCAGTAGGAGCAAGTTCATTAATGTGGTATTATATATTGATGATATTCTTTTAGCTGCTAATGATTTGGGCTTGTTACATGATGTAAAGAAGTTTGTCTAATAACTTTGAAATGAAAGATATGAGTGAGGCAGCTTGTGTGATTAGAATATAAATATTTTATAACAAGACATAAGGATTGTTAGGGTTGTCTCAAAAAAAAAAATATCAATAAAGTATTAGAGATATTTAGGATGGAAAAATGTTCATCAGAGGTAGTTCCAATTTAGAAAGGGGATAAATTAATTAGTGAAATGCAATGTCCCAAGAATGATTTGGAACAAAAGGAAATGGAATATATTTCCTATGTATATGAAGTTCGGAGTCTGATGTATATTCTGACTTATTGATGCAAGAACGTCTCAAAAAGATTGGGAAAGAATTGAGAAAGAATCGACAAAGTTTGGAGAAGTTTTGTTCTTCTCGGGTAGGCTTTTAGGTCATTTTCTGGAAAAATAGAGACATAATCAGGGTTTGGTGTAGAAGGGAAAGTTGTAGAACTTTTTGTGCTAATAAGTTTAGACAGAAGAATCAGACAATTTGGTGAAGGGACGAGTGAGTTATGGGGGTGCAGGCATATCTAGTTGGGCGATGGGAAAATTCTGGGCGATGGGATAAGATTCAGTCAGGAATTTTGGATGATTGGGAAATCGATTTTTGGTGATTCTTGATTTGAATTTGTAGTTTAGGATGTGCTCTAAAACATGGATTTGGAATTTCAATCAAACGAATTCAACCTGCTTCATAGGATAGATTCTAAAACGGGCGGGTAGAGTCAATCGACACAGGAACAATCAACAACAACGAACAAATTTGGATTATTTTTGGAAAATAATCAAACCCAATTTTTTTTCGGACAAACCAATAAAAAAACCCAGACAATTTCTTGCCAAAATATCTAAGAGAAAAACTCTCAAAATCTAGAACTTTTTTGATAAGTTATGAATATTGTCATTAGCTAGATTTTGGGATAGCTTATAAGGAAAGTGAACCAACAAGTCAACCGGTTCATGTCTCTTCAGCTGCCCTTGATTCGAAACTAAAACCAACACTAAAACTCACCTTTAAGCCTCCAATTAACCTGAAGATGGGAGACCAAAAGGCTGGTTCAACACAGTCAATCTGAAACAACAAAACAAACCAATCTGGAAATATAAAATGTCAACCGGCCAAAACAGTAATACAAGCTGGACCAAATACGTCAAACATACAATATAAATTCTCAAATAGCATAAAGTAAAGTCTTCAAATGTCAATTTAAGGAGTTAAAACAGTTGCCTTAGGATCACCAAATGGTTCGAAGTTAGCTTGGAACTTAAGCATTAAATCCAGGCCAACTTCACCTTGTTCTTCACCTGGATCATTGTCTTCACCTTGAGTTTCATTGTCTTCATCTTTTTCATCAAATCCCATGGCTTCCAAGTCCTTCAAAACTTGTGGAGATGGCCCTCCATCACTTATACTAGGTTAGATATCAGTTTTGCTATTGGAATGTTAGGCTATTATCAAAGTAATCCTGAAATGGAACACTGGAAAGTAGCAAACAAAGTACTTTGGTATTTACAAGGCACTAAAGGTTACATGCTCAAAAACGGGAAATTAGTTCACTTAGAAGTGATTGGTTATTCAAATTCATACTATGCTGATTGTGTAGATTCAAGGAAATCTACTTTCGGTTATCTATTTCTACTAGTAGGAGGGTCAATTTCTTGGAAAAGTGAAAAACAATTTGTCATTGCTACTTTTACTATGGAGGATAAATTTGTGGCATGTTATGAGGCCACTATTCAAGCATTATGGTTGCGAAATTTTATTTTAGAGTTAGGTATTGTTGACAGTATAGCTAAACCGCTAAGAATTTATTATGATAATTTGGCAACTGTCTTCTTCTCTAAAAATGATAAGTATTCTAAGGGTGCTAAACATATGGATTTGAAATACTTGTCAGTCAAAGAAAAAGTGTAAAAACATAAAGTTTCAATTAAGTATATTGGAACTGATCTAATGATAGCTGATCCATTAACTAAAGGATTATCGTCTAAAACATTTACTGACTATGTTGAAAGGATGAGCATGTAAAAGCCAAGACCACCCTCTTACAGATAAAGATTGATTTGTTTATTGCGTGCCTATGGTAATGTAGGAAGCTTCTGTATATATATTTATACCTTGTTCTTATAAGAACAGTATAGAGATCCTAGTATAGTTAAGACTTGTGACAAGTACAGTCAGATTTCAACTAGGATTTAAGAGACAATACAAAGTTTTGGTCTTAATGATAGGTTTGTCCAATAAGTTAAAGTGTGGAAAATAAGCAGCGAAATTAATGAGACCAGGTGAGATTGGAAAATTTTGGATATATAACAAAATTGTTGGCAATTGGCGAACCACTTGTAATTACACCGCTCACTACAATATGGTCACCTTCATGGAACATGTATAAGATGAATAATTGTTGGATGGACCAAGTATTTGGAATTTCATGAAACTAATTCTTATATATTCAAGAATTATAGTTTGAGGTTAAAATTCATTTTTTTAATGTTTGTTTTAAAGATGATTGATTTCGTTAAATATTTATATTATGATTAAGGCTATTTTAAATATTTTTCTAATAGTTAAAGTTATTAGATTTGAACGTTGTTATCTTATAAATATTCATTTTTTAAAATTATAAAATATTTTATCTTTACACATATTTCAATTTTAACTTTGATAAACCTTAAAGATATAGTCATCTACTTCTAAACGATTCATCATTAGTTAGAAGCATATATATAATTAGAATTTTGTTTAAGTTAGCATATAATTACTTCTAAGTTATTTCTTTTAAATATCTTAGATATTTTAAATTAAATTGTTTTTAGATAAAAATATAAAACATATTTCTTAGATATAATATTGGATCCCGCTTTCAGAGCCCAACTCTGATTTCATAAAAACATGTGGTTGTGCTTGTTACCATGCATGGTTATTCCAATTAACCCTTATTAGTCATCATCGGTTCATCTTCTTTCTCTGATACCATAAGTGTCAACTTCCATCCAGAAATTTAAAATCTTAGGGACTGAATTAAAATTCTATTCCTTCAGTTCATTGGTATCTCTATTTCTCTAGTTTATTTAGAAACAAGAATCATCTCATTTGAAGGTCAGATGATGTAGTTATGGCCGAAAGAATCAAACAAGGTTTTGTCCTCAATCATATTAAACCTGTTTCAGGACAAATTAATATAACTTTTTCCATAGATGTCGAATTAAGGTTATCTTAGGACGGTTTCAAAGAGGACTTCGAGATATACAAATTTTATGAAGACATCAAAGCAAGATTCTATCATCTAGAGGGTCAAAATTGGATCAGACAATGTAAGATGAACAGTACATAAAAGATGTTTCAGTCTAAGACCTATTTTGGGACAATTGGCATAACTTTGTCTAGAGATATCGGATCAAGGTCATTCTTAGATAGTTTGAAAGAGGACTTTAGGATATACAACTTTTATGAAGACATTGAGCAAGATTCTATAATTTAGGAGGTCAAAATTGGACTAGACGATGTAAGATGAACAGTACATATAAGATGTTTCAGTCTAAGACCTATTTTGGGACAATTAGCATAACTTTCTCTAGAGATATCGAATCAAGGTCATTTTTGGATAGTTTGAAAGAGACTTCAAGATCTACAACTTTTATGAAGACATTGAAGTGAGATTCTATCATCTAAAGGGTCAAAATTGGACCAGACAATGTAAGATGAACAGTACATAGAAGATATTTTAGTCTAATACTTATTTTGGGAAAATTAGCATAACTTTCTCTAGAGATATCAGATCAAGGTTATTAAACCTTGATGGTTTGAAGAGGAATTAAAGATATACAACTTTCATGAAGACATAAAAGCAAGATTCTATCATCTAGAGGGTTAGAATTGGACCAGACAATGTAAGATGAACAGTACATAGAAGTATTTTAGTCCACAATGCATAGAAGATGTTTCAGTTTACAGAAGATGTTTCAATCTACAGTGCACTAGAAGATTTTTCAGTATACAGTGCACTAGAAGATATTTTAGTCTACAGTGCACTAGAAGATGTTTTAGTCTACAGGGTCTTCCTCACATCACCAAAAATTCTGAATCACTCACTACACACTCCAGAGCATGACCACTTATAAAGATCATAACTTTCTACTCAGTTGCCCAAAAATTTCATACTATATACTGTTAGAAAGCTAGAAAGATAAGCTACAATTTGTAAAAGACAACTTTGTCTAATTTAGCCTAGATCAATACAATTTTTCTCCTGAATTCAGAACACAAAAATTTACCTCTATAGGAGACTTGAAATTTACACTATGCAAACTTGGAATGTCCTGAGCATAACCATTCAACTACCAAATTGACTTCATTAAACTCTTAAATCTCAACTCATTTGACTCATCACATTCAACTACATC
>JANIJH010000223.1:55287171-55318316 GCA_024520975.1 Erythroxylum areolatum | reverse complement strand
CTTTTGTTTTATTAATAATAAATATTTTCATTACAAAACTGTAACTGAAGAAGATAAAGTTACATGTAAATACACTTACTTTCCAAGGCACTATATTTACATAACTCCAACATGTGTAAGGTTGGTATTGATAAACTATGGTTTTTGACTAGTGATTAGTGGTGTTAGGCTGGGCTGTAGGTGGATAGCGTGAGAGGTGGGGAGTATGGAAAGGGTACTAACACAAGGTATCAAAAGAAGAATAAACCTAGAAACATAAGAGGAAATAACTATTATTATTTTATTACTATTTAATATTTTAAAAATTAATTTGTTCTGGCCCTTAAAGTAATATGAAACTAATCCAAAAATATATGAGTTTCAAATGAACATAAAGACCCCAAATACTATAAAAGTAGAAATTAGAAAAAATGGAAATATATAAAGCAAATAATTGAAACTAAGAGCTTGAATTACCTTAACTAAGAGCTTGAATTACCTTCTAAGTAGTACCTTAGTTTATTGTCATTAACCCGACTTGATGTCTTTGCCAATTAATCAGTATAAAGGTGATCTACCTACTTTACTTCTACATTTTCAACTTGAAAACCTTCATAAAAAGGTTTTAATCTATGGCCATTGACTCTGAACACTTTCAAATTTGTTAAAATTTGAATTTTAACTTACCAAGCAAAAACATGTTAGGAATAACAATAGGTCCAATTCAACAAGATTACAATTTATCTAAGAATAATTAAACCTTAAGATAATAAGGAGAAACTTTTAGCCGATAAAAATTATTTCCTATAAATCATTATATCATTAAAAAAAACCTTTGCTTTCTTCTTATAAATTTTAGAATGTTTGTTGGCATCATTATAATTGTTTAAATTCTTAAATCTATAATTTCATATATGCATCACTTTTAACCAATATCATATTGCTTTTTTTGACAATCCAAAATGCCTTATGTTCTAATACAACTTGAAGATAATATGTTTTACCAAATATCAACTTATACAGAGACATATCCATTGGTGTTTTATAACCTATTTTATATGCCTATAGTGCACCATTTAATTGCAGATCCAATCCTTTCTTCTTAGACTTACTATTTGCTCTATGAAAAACGTGATTTCTCATTCCAAAATCTCATCTTATCTATTAGTTTACAAATAACATGATATAGCTAATTTGTGTCCATACTTCTTCATCAATGCCTTTTCATTTCAGTTAGAAAGATGTGTCTCCTAATCACTAATTAAGGCACTTAAAACACTAAATATGTTAGGTTTTAAGAAATTTGAAATAGCTTTAGAATTGTTAGTTTGAATGGCCTTTTCTTCCACCCATTTTGAATCATAGTCAATAGTCAATGAAGTGTAAACATGTCTGAAAGAAGTATGAAAGTTTTCCATGAAAATAATACTCCATACATCATCATTTTCACACACTAAAACTAGAATTTGGGGTTGCAAAATATTACTTACTTTTTCGCAACATTCATAAGACTTACAGAAAGAATAACATATCGAAAAAGAACGTAAAAAAGAAACAACAATTTATCTCTTTCCTAACGATTTTCTTTTCTCCAAATGTCCTACATATGCATATGAATAGAAAAAAAAAGTAATAATGGAATAAACTTCAATTTCAGATACATACCTTATTACTTGATTCGAGTAATGTTTTTAAAGATACAGATCATCCCATATATAATACTTCACATTACTTTTAAGCTTGTATCTTTGATTTTTAGATTTATAGTAGGTAAACTGTTAATATCTAAATAATTAACTTGTTTGTGTATTGTGGAAATTTTAAGCTAGCAAATAATAAATGTTCATTAGGAAATTCTTTTCGTAAATTGATTTCATTCTCTAAATGAACTAGGTGGCTTGAATGATCACCAACTTTATTTCCTAATCCACTCTTGTCTTTGATCTCTAAATCAAATTCTTTCAACAAGAGTATCCACCTCATAAGTCTTAATTTATTGTCTTTTTTGTCATTAAATATCTGAATGCTACATGATCATAATAAATAGTGACCTTTATACCTAAAAAATAAGATTAAAAATTTCTAAAGGAAAGATAATAACTATGAGCATTTTTATAATAGTCGAATAATTTTTCTAGGCATCATTCAAGGTCACTGGTTTGTAGTTTATAGCATATGAAACTTTTACAACTTGTTGACCTAAAACAACTCTAATGTCGTTATTACTTGTTATCTTAAATATATAACTCTAATATAGAAACTGAATAGTTGTGATAACATTAATAATTTTTCATTTGCCAAATACATTTTTCCACTCCTTGTCAAACCAAAAATCGCATCTTTTTGTAGAGCTTACAAAGAGGCAACGCAATGCAAGAAAATCCTTAATGAATCATTAGTAAAAACTTATATGTCCAAGAAAATTTCACGAACACTAGTTAGGTAAGGAAGATATTGAATATCATCTATTTTAACTTTGTCTACTTCTAAACATCTATATGAAACAACATGTCTTAAAATAATACCTTGTTCTACCATAAATTGACATTCGGAAAACAAGATTAGTTTCTATACATCTTTGTGACATGAGTGTGAAATTAATCAAACAACTACCAAATAAATCTCTATACACAATAAAATCATCATAAAAACCTTTATGATATGTTTGACATAATTTTAAAATATACTCATCATACGCCTTTGAAAAGTGGCTAGTGTATTGCAAGCTCTAAATTACATTTATCAGCTCTAAATGAGCATTTGAAAGTTTTCCTTTCTTGATCCTTTGAAGAAATTACAATATGAAATTATCCTAAAAAACCATTTGAAAAATAATGGTAAGCTCAACCATGTAGCCTTTCTAGCATTTGATTAATAAACAGTAAAAGAAAATGATCCTTTTGGGTAACAATGTTTAACTTTCATACCATGTATTTTGAACTAGGCTAGGAAATAATTCATCATTTTGATTTCTTACCATTGTGATGTCAATCTTTTCTAGAATAACCTGAATAAGACTTACCCATTCACTATCGAAAATTGTATAGATAACTCTAGCTTGAAGAAGCTTCAAAAATTTCCTTCTTCGCCACCTTCATTATAGATGGTTCTAGCCTTTTCTGCAGTTGTCATATTAATTTAACTTCCTCTTCTAGAAAAATTAAGTGTATAAAAGTAAAGGGATTGATTCCTCTTATATCAATGATGGTCCATCTAATTAGTATTTTATGATTTTTCAACAACTGAACCAAAATGTCCTCTTACTTATCATTTAATTTACTAAAAATAATCAAGGTGGAGTCCTTATTTCTCTAAAATACACGTATTTCAAATGGTGTGATAGTGGCTTTAATTCTAAAATTGGTGCCTATAAAACTTATTGCAGAAGTTTATCATTGTGTAGTTTCAAATCAATATAAAGCACCTTACCTATCAATTTTAGCTCCTCAAAGTCATTTAATATCACCACATGTTTCGACAAGTTAAAAATAAAATTTAATCCTATAAATTCTGCAAGAATATTAGGGTTCCAATAATGGTTTGCAATTCTTATAATAACAATTGCAAAATAGATCTTGTTCTATCATTGATCATTATTCTTTTCAAGAAGATGTTTATGTGTGGCTATTTTTGACTCATTTTTTCCTTACAACTCGAACACATCATATGCTAATCAATTAATTAATTCAATTGCATATAGTATAGCCAATATTAGGATATTTCATTATTTTATATATAGTGAATTGAAAAAGGTCCTTAGCAAATTCCATAGTTAGTGCACCATTATGAACATCAATGTTTATTTTGGTCATTTTAAGAAAAGGTCTTCCTAATAAAATGGATGATGGTAGATCGTTATTTTCCATGTATAGAACATAAAATCTCTAGAAAAAACTAATTTATCACTAACCTGAATAAGGACATCTTCACCTATCCTCTTAAGATTTGTATTAGATCAATCAGCTAGCTAACTTACTACACCAGTTTCTTGCAATGGGCTAAGATTTAGAGTAAAATAACCTTTTTAATTTTGGTGGCACCTATTAGGCAAGAGATGTAAAACATACCCAAGTCCTTACATTTCTTAGGAATATGTTTATGAATAATTGTAGGAATATTTTCTCCTATTTTAACATTCTCACATCTTTTGAGATTTGCTTCCTTTTCAATGTACACAGCTTTTTAAAAGATTTAGCATAATGAAGAACTTGTTTAATAACATTAAAATTAGAATATTTATCTTGTATTTTCAAAAAATTTCATACAAGTCAAAATTGCATTTATATCTTTAGTACTTGACCAGAAACATGGGCGTAAATGTATATGTGCTTGTGTACTCACTGAAAATAGTTAGAGTATATACCTAACATATACTCCATTATACCATTCCTCGTTAGAAAGAAGAATGCTAAATATGATTTGACACACAATCATATCTCATACTATGTTCGAGATAGATTATAGGTTTTAAAAGGTGTTGAATGATGGGAAATCTCTAGGTTTTATTGAATATAATCGTACTATATATATATTGATGTATCCTTATTATGAATATTATGAAAAAGATTTGTTCCATTCCTGAGAAAATAAACACATTATTAATTAAATCTCATTAAAAATTATTTTTTGTTCCTTTTTTAGACTATTCTTATTACATATTTCAAAAAAGAAAATTTCAGATATTAAAAACTTGTTTAACACCACTTCTAAATCAATTTTGGGTGTTGCTATTTGATACCATTACTTATCTTTATATATATATTTGTAAGTTAAGAGAGGTTTTCACTTTGTTTTTATATTAAGGAATATAGTTTTTTTATATCAATCAAGATCAAATATGACAATGATACTTTTAGTTAAATATAATTGAAAAAACTATTATTTTTTTGTGTTTTATAAGATTTAAATGCTAAAAAATTGAGATAAATAAATATATATTTTCTTAATGATCTATAAATGAGTACCTATTACTTTTAACGTGCATAAGATATAATTTTGGGAGCATTCAGAATTCATAAATCAATAAATTAAACTCGAAGAAAAGAAGATGTTTAATGAAAGGTAAATTTTTTACCATACTACAAATGATGCATTAACACTCCCAACTTTAACCACCCAGCTACTTATGTGAAGAAAATGTGCACTCACTTATCAAGTTAAAATTTCAAAACTAAAAACATTGAACATGATTAGAGTGATTATCCTTTATGACACCATGTTTGTGAAGCAAGATGAAGCAAGAAGAATATGATGTGTAAAACGTT
Organism: Erythroxylum areolatum; assembly: GCA_024520975.1. Taxonomy (NCBI): domain Eukaryota; kingdom Viridiplantae; phylum Streptophyta; class Magnoliopsida; order Malpighiales; family Erythroxylaceae; genus Erythroxylum; species Erythroxylum areolatum. Next base: position 55,313,073 of record JANIJH010000223.1, on the reverse strand, counting down.
TTGGTTGTTATTTCATTTGCTACGAGAGCAATATATACAGAATGTATGTATGTTTCTAGAATATTCATTGAATAGATTTATTCTACTGACATAACAAAATTTGTTATTTACAGCTGGTAGTCTGTTGGGAAGGAATGACTTCGGTACTAGCAAGTGTAGAATGAGTTTTGGTAGTCTTGAGTAGTAGCTTGTGATAGTCTCCAGAAGGACCCATGTTGATGTTTCCAAGCCCATTACAAGTTGCCTAGCCTAATGTCTTGTGTACTTGAGCAGAATCCTTTATACCCCCACTTAAACGAAACTTAGGATTGGATACTAGGTTGAGTTTGAAAGCCAACTCTTGAAACCGTGCGGCAGTGAGAGGCATAGTAAGTAAATCGATGATTTGATCAGTAGTGTTGACATACCTTACCTCTAAGAGACTGTCGGCTATCTTGTCCCTCACAAAGTGTATGTCAATTTCTATGTGATTACTGCGACAGTGAAAGACTGGATTTTAGGAGAGAGAACGTGCGTCATTGTTGTCACACCATAGAATAGGTGGTCGAGGAGGCTTGAACCCAATTTTAGAGAGAAGAGAGGTTAACTATAGGATTTCAATAGAGAGCTGAGAGAGAGCCCTGTATTTAGCTTCAGTGCTGGAACGCACCACCACATACTACTTCTTTGAGCTCCAGAAGACTAGTTTGCCCCAGAGGAAGACATAGCCACCGTTGGTGGACTTTCAGTCGTTGGGAGAACTGGCCCAATCAGAGTCGTTGAATGCCTGAAGATCAAAAGGAGAGGACGAATATTGGAACAATAACCTTAGATCTGATGTGCCCTTAGGTAACGTAATACTATTTTTAAGGCGATCTAGTGGGGAGTGAGAGGATTGGAAAGAAATTGACTGAGCTTATTTACCATAAAGCTTATGTCTAGTCTGGTGTTACATAAGTATTGCAAAGCACCAACCATGCTATGATACAAGGATGGATTATCAAAAGGTTGACCATCTGGTGAGAGAGCTTGACCCCCGTGGAAGCTGAAGCAGAGTAGGGTTTGCAAAGGTGCATATTAGCCTGAGTAAGTGAATTTCTGATATATCCACTTTGTGAGAGATATAGCCCTGTTGTGTTTCTGTAAACCTCAAAACCCAGAAATAATGTAAATTGCCCAATGTTTTGAGTGCAAATTGTGGACTGAGCTTGGTGATGATTGGCTGAATTTACAGTGAATCATCGCCTATGGTTAGAATATCATCCACGTAGATCAAGAGAAGGAGTACTGTCCCCTTTGTATTAAAATAGAACATAGAAGTATCAGCCTTTGAATTGTGGAAACCCTATTGTAGAAGAGTAGACCTTAGTTTTTAATACTAAGCCCTTGGGGCCTATTTGAGGCCATAAAGGGCTTTAGAGAGCCTGTAAACATGATTAGGTATATTTGGATTTTCAAAACCTTGAGGCTGACTAATGTAGACAAGCTTATGTAGTTCACCATTTAGAAAAGCATTGTTGATATCTACTTACTAAATACTCCAATTATGTGAGGCAGCAAGGGATAAGACAACCTTGATGGTAGAGGCTTTTACCACTGGAGAAAAGGTGTCTGAAAAATCAATGTCAGGGGTTTGGGAAAAACCTTTGGCTACAAGGCGAGCCTTATGCTTTGCCACAATGCCATCAGCATGATACTTGGTTCGAAAAACCCATTTAGTGCCTAGGATATACATGTTAGGATCATAAGGCACTAGGTTCCAGGTTTGGTTTTTCTATAGGGCAGATATTTTTTCACACATTACGTGATACCAGACTGGATTGCTAAAAGCTTGGGAAACAGTTTCTAGTTTTAGAGAGGGGTAGGAATGGAGAGAGGCAGAGTAGATTTTAGGTTTATAAATGCCACTTTTGGCCCTAGTTTGCATAGGATGGGTAGAGGTGATTTATGGAGGAATAGTAGGAAGTAGTAAGATAGGAGAAGCAGGATGGACAATAATGTAGGGAGGAGTTGGTAAAATAGGGGTTTGGGAATTTGAGGTGGGTGATGAAGGTATTAAAGATGGAGAAATATCAAAAAAAGGAAGAATAGGATATATCAATAGTACTTGATGGTGTGTTGTGGAGCTGGAAAGCATAGGAGTTGATTCTTGCACAAAGGAGATGCCTGGAGATAGCATAGGATGAAGAAATTGGTGTGGTGATACTGCAGGATGTAAAACAGACAAGGGAAGACTAGGAGATGGAGGAGAAGTTGTGGAGTTTTGGGAGGGAAAAGGGGTAGGGTAGGGAAACTTAAGTTCATTAAACTCAACATGCCCAGAAATATAAATTTTGCCTTTATTGTTGAGACATTTGTAACCTTTATTGTTGGATCCTGTTTTCGGAGCCCAACAATCCGAAGTCAAACAAAGCCCATCGTCCTATAAGGATGGCATGCCCACAATAGTTAAACATCAACATCACCATTTTAAGAATTACAAGCAAAACCCAATCATATTTCATTAATGAATCCAAACAGAGTTTATACAAGCTTATTACAAAATACAAAATGCTCATGACACAGTTGAATGCTTATGCTTAAAATGATTCTAAAATACAAAAAGTTCCTAAACTAACTTAATTACAAAAGTCTCTAACTATCTTGGAGTTCTGATGCCTTGCAAGGATTGCTGTTTGTCTCTTTCTGTACCTGAGGAGGGAAATAGTGGGGTGAGCTACACAGCTCAGTAGCTAACATATTTATAGCCATTGGTAATTGACCAAAGTCAAGCATATGTACATGCATATCTAACAATTCGAGCGTTCATAAATTTAACTCAAAACTCATAATTAAGCAAATTATGCATACTACATACACAGACTTTAGCCATTAAATAAATCACTCAAATGCATCATACTGGACAACCCAAAATGAAATGCACAAAATAATGGCTCAAGGGTTCCGTGGAATAAAATAGAGAAACAGAAGTTTACTCCGTGAATGAAATGAGTCGGGAGAAGGCTTTATGTCGACATGCATGTGACTACGAAACGGTTCCTCTTTTGCCCAAACAGAAGCACATAATCATGCTTAATCATTTTGTCCAATGCTCATACTTTCATGCCTTTTCTTCTTTTCATCTAACGCAAAATGTTATAACCTTTTTTAAGGAATAACATAATCACAATGCATCATGCATTTCCAAACATTCACAATTACTTCAGTTTCAAGCAAATCAACATACACATACATAGGCAACAATTTTTCCAATTATACAATAACTATAAATACTTTACCCACCTAATTTGCTTGCAAAAATCCAAATCAAGGTTTTCTTTCCCTTTGCTCTTGGATAGGATTCTCTTAGTTCCCTAAAATAAACCAAGTCTCATTTAATAGGAATCCAATAGAAAATCCCACAAAGCAAAATCACTAAAATTTATTCTAGAATTCTTAAACCCAAACATTTTCTAAACTCTATGAGCTAAAATCCTTTAAAAAATCTAAAAGTTTCAAAATGATTTTACCTTCATTCTTCACCAAATGAAGGGATCTTTAGCTCAAAGGGAAGCTCTTCTCTTCCTTTACCTTTTCCGCTTCTTGAATAACTCCAAGATCTCTCTTGAAGACTAAGAAAAATTAAACCCTAACTTGTTTGTCTTTTTTCTCTCTTTCTCTTTATATTTCTCTCTCTTCTGCATGACATTCACTCTTTTGCTCTTCAATTTTCGTTCTCCTCTCTTCTTAAAATGCAAGACAACACTTCTTCTTTCAATTATGCCCTTAATGATCGAGAAATGTCCCATTTGCCCTTCCATTTATGCCTTATGTCTTTTATGCTTAAGTGTATTGCCAAAAGTATGCTTGAATATTCTGACATAACGCTGTCTTCTACAAAAAGGTTTGCCACTGTCTTAAGTCTCTAATGACACCAAAATCAACCCATTTGGTTTAGAACTCTAAAAGTATTGCCCCAAATATTTTCGGACTGTTCTTATATTGAAATAATACACTATACTTAAATTCATCCAAGAAATTGAAAGTCTTAGAGACTGAATTAGATTTCAATTTCTTCATATCATTTGTATCTCCATGTCTCTAGTTTATCTGGAAATAAGAAACATCTCATTTGGAATCCTATAGATCCAGATATATTCAAAATACCGAAGTATGTCCAGTAAACATCCAATTCATACTCTTTCAACTAATACCCGTACCTTGATTCAATCCAACTTTATCAAATCAATACCAAATGCTATCAAATTCTTTTTAGGGACAGAAAAATGTGTTAAGAAACTATTGGTTCAAGAATCACTTCATTTGGAGGTCGGATAACAAAGTTATGGCCGAAAGAATCAAACATGATTTTGCCCTCAATTATATTGAACCTATCGCGGGACAAATGGTATAACTCTCTCTACAGATGTCAGATTAAGATCATCTTAGAATGGTTTGATAGAAAACTTCGACATCTACAACTTTCATGAGAACATCAATGACAGATTCTATCATATAAAGGGTCAAAAATGGAGCAGACAATAGAATCAGACAAAACCAAAGAAAAAAAGCAAATGAATTGAAAAAGCAGACGAATTGGGAAAATTGCCATAACTTTCCCTACAAATATCGGAGTAAGGTGTTCTTTTGATGGTTTGAAAGATTATTTCAAGATATACAACTTTTATATAGATCTTGAAGACAGATTCTATCATATAGAGTGTCAAATTTGGACAGGAAGAAGTCTAGTCAATATAAGACAAAGCAAAAAGTCAACCTAAGACGAAGGGTGAGACGAATTTAGAAAAACATACGAAGCACAAAGAGCAGACGAAGCGAAAAGCTGACGAAACAAAAAGCAGATGAAGGAAAAAGTAGACAAAGTAAAGAGCAGACAAAGCAAAGAGCAGACGAAGCAAAGAATAGATGAAGCGAAGAGCAGACGAAGCAAAAAGAAGACGAAGTGAAGAGTAGACGAAGCAAAAAGCAGCTGAAACAAAGTCAATTTAAGATGAAGCAAAGTCAACTTAAGACAATACAACTCTTAAGACGAAGCAGAGTCAACTTAAGAAGAAGCAAAGTCAACTTAAAATGATGTAAATCTTAAGACGAAGCAGAGTCAACTTAAGACGAAGTAAAGTCAACTTAAGACGATGCAACTATTAAGACAAAGAAGATTTAACTTAAGACAAAACAAAGTCAACTTAAGACGATGTAACTCTTAAGACGAAACGAAGTCAATTTAAGACAAAGCAAAGTCAACTTAAGACGATGTAACTCTTAAGATGAAGCAAAGTCAACTTAAGATGATGCAACTCTTAAGATGAGTGATGTCATCATAGACGATACAATTTTATAGACGATATGATTTCATCACAGATGATAGGACGTCGTCATAGATGATACGTCTTTACAGACGATACCACTTTATACTCCTAAGCATCTCCCCTTCTAAGGACCATAACTTTTGACCTAGATGTCCAAAAATTACAGACTTTATACCGTTGAAAAGCTAAAAGAAAGATCTACAACTTTATAGAAGAAATCTTTCTCTAATTCAGCCTAGATCAATTCAGCATTTCCCTAGAATGCAGAATACGAATTTTACATTCATCCACCAATGTACTACACCCAGTTCTTAAATTCATGACAAATTTTGAGACTCTTAAAGATAGAATTTAAATTCGATGTCTTCATAAGAAATGTAGCAATATGTCTCTAGTTTAATTAAAATCAATAATTATCTCGTTTGGATAACTAGAGAAAAAGTTATGGCTAAAATACTAAAACAAATTTAGTGAATATTTTCCATATCAACTACCCATTTTGTCTCCAAATCTTTCCTTAACACAACACATACCAAGATCACCTTTTCTACTTCATTTACTCCTCATTCTCAACTCAATATCATCCATAAAGATATTATAAACCATGATTAATCATGAACACTAATAACAAAACATACACATATATACATATCTTTTATCAACTTACTACACACATTCCACGTCATTTTTGCTTTCATTTTACTTCTAACTTTCATCTTAATTTTTCTCATTTCATAACCTCTCATCTACCAAAAGCACCAAAGCAAAAACATGAATCTATCTTCACTTCTCATTTACTACTTTAATCTCGTCTATCATTTCTAATTCAAGAATTTTCATCATTTGTTCTTTACTCATGACTAATCACCAAAATTTCTCATTTACTAGTTTTAATCTTCTAAGAAAATTTCGGGGTCCAACAATTCCCTCCTTAAAGAATTTCATCCTCGAAATTCTTACCTGAGTGATCAAACAAATGGAGGTAACTCAGTCTTATGTTTCCCTCAGTCTCCCTAGTAACTTCTTCACTTGAATAATTTCTTCTAAATGATCATAGTCAAAAGACTCACTCGGTCTTTCAATCACTTATTTAATCATTCACTTTCTTAACGAGTTCCTCATTATGTTTCAGATTACTCACACTTTTCCCACTTCCTGTGTCGATAACACCAATACTAGATTATATTGATATCTTTTAACATATTCACATATATCACATTACCAACCGAAGACATCTTTGTTGGTAATACCAATTCTCAATATCTTTATTTGGACCAATACAATTCAAGCTTAGTTGATTCTTTATCTTAACCTTAGCACATTTTGCACTTAATCTAAGCACACCTTGAAAAGGTGGTACTCTCAGAAACATTTAATCTTTTGCTTCTACCTCCTTATCCATCAAACGCTATCTCAACGTATTCCCACTAGGATGAATATCATAGGTTGTTATTTATGCCCCTCTAATAGTCTCTTTGTTCAATCATCTTTATTAGTACGTATACTTCTTATTTCAATCACAATGCATCATTCTTCCTATTCGAACCCAAAATTTAAATATATTTTCAATCTCTTAATCAGATTCACAATTTTTGAATCCTCAATGGGCTTGGTTAATCCTTCGATTTGATACTAATCTTCGATTTCATAGCAATTAGTACTTTGATTTGCCCAAAATTCAACTTCACATTCTATTTTTCTTTTTGCACTAGATCTGATAACCTTAATATCAAATTTATGCTTAATGTATCAGATATAACACTAACTTTACATGGAAATACTCATTTGTACCATCATAGTCTTTCAGTACTTATATCGATTATCTCAGTCTTGTATTCAATTTTTCTCAACTCAATAATTTCATCAAGCTTTTATGATATATATATATATATATATATCCAAGAGGTTCATATACATATACTGTCTCCAAACTTTCAAAGCAATCACAACTATAGTAGCTTTAAATCTTGTATCGAATAATCAACTCATAGGACTTTAGTTATCTCCATACATATGAAATCACTTTATCCTGCTACATTGGATTTTATCAAAATCTCTTATATAACATCATTGCATACTATAGAATCTCTAAATCCATACGATATAATTAATATCAGTATAATTCCTCAAAATTTTCTTTACTTTCACTACTCATACGCTTTACACATTTTTCTTCAAGTATTCAACTATTCTTCTCAACGTTTTGAAGACATTTAATATATCATCAAATCTTGCTTAGATCACTTTAACCTTCCATACCATAGTACTGTTGAGGTAATTGTAAACTCAAACAATTATTATCAAACTTCTTATGCTCCCTGATTAGTTATCGTAATTCCTTAGATAACTAATTCCTCGATGAGGAAACATTATCTTGTGTTATTCAATTAACTCAACTTTCTTAAATGATCTTCTCTATTCTTTAGATTTCTTTATATTTCACATTGGCTTATTCTAATGTTTGTTCATTCATACTAGTTTCTCCTCACAATTCAATTTATTTGCAACTTAACTTCCTGCTTTGGTAACACATTCATCAAAATCTAATTTATATCTCCTTTGCATATTCTCATAGAATATAACGCGGATCTAAGTTCTCCTCACGCAATAGGGTTATCTCAATTTCCTAAAATTCACTCCTGTGGTTGGATACTTTTCATCGAGAAAAATACATATATTCTCAATAGCATACTCTACCTCTTATGTTTGAGTCTCCACTATAGATATGACTCCAACATTCACTTCTAATTCATTACATATTCATCTATGATTGGTTATTTTATTGATCATTCTTAATATAAACTACCTGATCTGCTTAACCTAATTCAAAGAAATTCTTCTTTGAAAGAAGATTTCTTGCTATAATCATCTATATTATTCATGCAATCTTTATCAATCAACTGCTATCATCATCAATGTTGTTTCAACCATTCTTATCACCTCAAAGTGATCAATTTTAACTGTTCATGACATTTCAGTAATTTCAATCTCTGTCACAACTTTACATGATCAAAATATCCCTTATAATAAAACTCAATAAAATAAGAGGCATATTCGTTTACTCTTATATTTTGGTATGCACCATCAAGATCATTACATCATAGATATAAAAGTAATTTTGGCAGGTCACCAATTTATATCTCATGTTAATGATACATCAATTGCAATTGATTCTGAGCAACCTTTGAATATTCTATGACTATTCAAAAATTTCTAATCCATCGTAGTTACCTTTTAGCATAATCATCTATACCATACTTCCATCTCGTTACTCTGATTCATCTCATAATCTTTAACTATAGGGATCATAGATTATCTCCTATACCATATCCAACTTTAGATCTCATATGTACTCAATCATATTATTCACCAGTTTAACCACATTATCAAATATGTATTCATAATAACTGGTCGACATAACCTTTAGAACTTCTACATATATCACTATCATTTGTTTCACTTTCGTACATTCTTCATCAATTTAGAATTATAGACACATAGCTATCTTGAAATTTTGATCTCAATTTCCTAGCACAATCTTATACCAGTTCATAAATTCTGAGTTCAATCTTTCAATTCCACCTTGCTTGTACACTTTAAATTTTGTCACTTTTACCCTATCTCTATCTCTTTTTCAGTTCACATCCATATCAATTCAAGTGCATATCGACACGAAATTCTGTTACTATACTCATTGGCATAACCACAATTACTGAATCTATGTTTAACATATCGAACTACGTCATATTTCTTATTTCTAAATATCCACAAACTTTCCTCATCTTACACTCTAACCAAACACCATTCTTCTCATCGTTTCTACTAGTCCAAACTCTTAACGGAAGTTCATACATGTGACTCATGCGGTTGCAATTACCGGGATTCTATACTCATCAATACCCTTCTTTAATGGCGAGGAATAAGGTGCAGTAGATCCTTGCAAAACTCCTCGTGTTCTTTTACGAGGTGGCATTTTACTCCTTCGATAAGACACCATCTTTCAGCTTACTTTTATTATAATCTTATTTCCTACATGTATGCATGATATGCATGTCACTTAATGCAATACATCAACTCACAATACAACAATTAATCACATAACCTACCAATTCATAACACTATACATTCTGAGCCTACGAAAAATCTAAGCTCTGATACCACAAGATGTTGGACCTCGTTTCTAGAGCCCAACAATCCGGAGTCAAACTGTAGCACCCCCTTACCATAGGGTATACACCGGTGTGTCACTTGCCACTTGTCCCGGTTTTCTACATTTTATTGGTCAGTTTCCAAAAACGATGAAATTTCTACTCCAAATTCCAATGGCTCGTAACAAAAATTCGTAAAATCATGCATCCAATTTTTCAGTGCCATTGGACAGTCTTTTTCAGTACCGGAAGTTCACTCAGTCTGCCACTGAGCAATTTTTCCGGTCCGAAAATTTTCTCCAAAAAATTCTAGAAAATTTTCTAAAATTTCCTAAAAATGTAAAACACACATAAATCACTCCAATTCAATTTTTCAAACATAAAGAACACACTTTTCACAACAAAAACATATGCCGGGAAATGTCATGAATGCATGTACAATCATGTGCATGTGCAAAAATTACCATTCATATCTATATAGAGGCTATATGATGCATGTTCATGCCGAGATATATTTACACCCGCCTAACCCGTCCCAAATGATCAAATTACCCTTCCCATCGGTGATGGGATGTTACACAAACAAAGCCCGTCGTCCTATAAGGGTGGCGTGCCCACAATAGTCAAACATCAACATCACCATTTTGAGAATTACAAGCAAAACCCAATCATAATTCATTAATGAATCCAAATGGAGTTTATACAAGCTTATTACAAAATACAAAATGCTCATGATACAATTGAATGCTTATGCTTAAAATAATTCTAAAATACAAAAAGTTCCTGAACTAACTTAATTACAAAAGTCTCTAACTATCTTGGAGTTCCGATGCCTTGTAAGGATTGGTATTCATCTCTTTCTGCACCCGAGGGGGGAAATAGTGGGGTGAGCTACATAGCTTAGTGGCTAACATATTTATAGCCATTGGCAATTGACCAAAGTCAAGCATATGTACATGCATATCTAACAATTCGAGCGTTCACCAATTTCACTCAAAACTCATAATTAAGCAAATTATGCATAATACATACACAGACTTTAGCCATTAAATAAATAAATCAAATGCAATGCACAAACCAATGGCTCGAGGGTTCCGTGGAACAAAACAGAGAAACCGAAGTTTACTCCGTGAACGAAACGAGTCCACTTTTCGAATCTCGTGTGCCACAAGCGGGCAGCCGGGAGAAGGCTTTATGTCAACGTGCACGTGATTATGAAATGGTTCCTGGCTCACCCAAACAGAGGCACATAATCATGCTCAAAATCATTTTATCTAATACTCATATTTTCATGCATTTTCTTCTTTTTATCTAACTCAAAATGTTATAACCTTTTTCAAAGAATAACATAATCACAATGCATCATACATTTCCAAACATTCACAATTATTTCAGTTTCAAGCAAAATGATTTCAAGCAAATCAACATCCACATATATAGGCAAGAATTTACCCAATTACACAATAACTATAAATACATTACCCACCTAATTTACTTACAAAAATCCAAGTCAAGGTTGTCTTTCCCTTTGCTCTTGGGTAGGATTTTCTTAATTCCCTAAAACAAACCAAGTCTCATTCAATAGGATTCCAATAAAAAAATCCCATAATGCAAAATCACTAAAATTTATTCTGGAATCCTTAAACCTAAGCATTTTCTAAACTTTATGAGCTAAAATCCTTTAAAAAATCCGAAAGTTTTAAAATGATCTTACTTCATTCTTTACCAAATGAAGAGATCTTTAGCTCAAAGGGAAGCTCTTCTCTTCCTCTGCCTTTTTCGCTTCTTAAACAGCTCAAAAATCTCTCTTGAAGACTAAGAAAAATTAAACCCTAGCTTGTTTGTCTTCTTTCTCTCTTTCTCTTCTTCTCTTCATATTTCTCTCTCTTCTTCATGACACTCACTCTTTTTCTCTTCAATTTTCTGTCTCCTCTCTTCTTAAAATGCAAGACAACACTTCTTCTTTCAATCATGCCCTTGATGATCGAGAAATGTCCCATTTGCCCTTCCATTTATGCCTTATGTCTTTTATGCTTAAGTGTCTTGCCAAAAGTGCGCTTGAATATTCTGAAATAACACTTTCTTCTAGAAAAAAGTTCCCCATTTTCTTAAGTCTATAATGAAACCAAAATCAATCCATTTGGTTCAGAGCTCTAAAAGTATTGCCCCAAATATTTTCGGACTATTCTTATATTGAAATAGTATACTATACTTAAATTCCTACTAGAAATTGAAAGTATTAGAGACCGAATTAGATTTCAATTTCTTCATATCATCTATAGCTCCATGTCTCTAGTTTATCTGGAAATAAGAACCATCTCATTTGGAATCCTATAGATACATATATATTCAAAATACCGAAGTATGTCCAGTAAACATCCAATTCATACTCTTTCAACAGATACCCTTACCTTGATCCAATCTATCTTTTTCAAATCAATACCAAATGCTAAAAAATTCTTTGGAGGGACAGAAAAATGTGTTAAGAAATTATTGGTTCAAGAATCACTTCATTTGGAGGTCGGATAACAAAGTTATGGCCGAATGAATCAAACATGATTTTGCCCTTAATCATATTGAACTTGTAGTGGGAAAAATGGCATAACTCTCTCTATAGATGTTGGATTAAGATTATCTTAGAACGGTTTAATAGAAGACTTCGACATCTACAACTTTCATGAGAACATTGAGGACAGATTCTATCATCTAAAGGGTAAAAAATGGAGCAGACAATAGGGTCAGATGAAACTAAAGAAAAAAGCAGATAAATTGGAAAATTTGCCATAACTTTTCCTGAAGATATAGGATTAGGGTTTTCTTTTGATGGTTTGAAAGAGGACATCAAGATCTACAACTTTCATAAAGATCTCGAAGATAGATTCTATCGCCTTGAGTGTCAAATTTGGACAAGAAAATATATGGTCAACGTAAGACGAAGCAGAAAGTCAACTTAAGACGAAGGGTGAGACAAATTGAGAGAAACAGATGAAGCACAAAGAGTAGACAAAGCGAAAAGCAGACGAAGGAAAGAACAGATGAAGCAAAAAGTAGATGAAGCAAAGGTTAAGCAAAGAGCAGACGAAGCAAAAAGTAGACGAAGCAAAAAGTAGACGAAGCAAAGAGCAGACGAACCAAAGAGCAGATGAAGCGAAGAGCAGACAAAGCAAAAAGCAACCGAAACAAAGTCAACTTAAGATGAAGCAAAGTCAACTTAAAATGATGCAACTCTTAAGACGAAGCAGAGTCAACTTAAGATGAAGCAAGTAAACTTAAGACAATGCAACTCTTAAAATGAAGCAGAGTCAATTTAAAACGAAGCAAAGTCAAATTAAGATGATGCAACTCTTAAGATGAAGCAGAGTCAACTTAAGGCGAAACAAAGTCAACTTAAGACGATGTAACTCTTAAGACGAAGCGAAGTCAACTTAAGATGAAGAAAAGTCAATTTAAGACGATGCAACTCTTAAGACTAAATAGAGTCAACTTAAAACGAAGCAAAGTCAACTTAAGACGATGCAATTCTTAAAACGAATGACGTCATCACAGACAATACAATTTTATAGACGATGTGATGTCATCATAGACAATATGACATCATCATAGACGATACAATTTTATAGATAATATGATGTCATCACAGACGATACGTCTTTACAGAGGATGCCACTTTATACTCCTAAGCATCTCCCCTTTTAAGGACCATAACTTTCGACCAAATATCTAAAAATTATACACTTTATACTGTTGGAAAACTAAAAGAAAGACCTACAACTTTCTAGAAAACACCTTTCTATAATTCATCCTAGATCAATTCAGAATTTACCTTGAATTCAGAACACGAATTTTACATTCATCTACCAATCTACTGCACCTAGTTCTCAACTTCATGACAATTTTTGAGACTCATAAAGACAGAATTTAAATTCAATTTCTTCATAAGAAATGTAGCCATATGTCTCTGTTTTAATGTAAATTAATAATTATCTCGTTTGGATAACTTGAGAAAAAGTTATGGTTAAAAGACTAAAACAAATTCAGTGAACATTTTCCATATCAACTACCCATTTTGTCTCCAAATCTTTCCTTAACACAACACATACCAAGATCACCTTTTCTACTTCATTTACTCCTCATTCTTAACTCAATATTATCCATAAAGAAATTATAATCCATGATTAGTCATGAACATCAATAACAGAATATACACATATATACATATCTGTCATCAACTTACTATACACATTCCACTTCATTTTTGCTTTCATTTTACTTCTAACTTTCACCTTAATTTTTCCCATTTCATAACTCCTCATCTACCAAAAGCACCAAAGCAAAAACATGAATCTATCCTCACTTCTCACTTACTACTTTAATCTTGTCTATCATTTCTAATTCAAGAATTGTCATCATTTATTCTTTACTCATGACTAATCACTAAAATTTCTCATTTACTAGTTCTAATCTTCTAAGAAAAGTTTGATGTCCAACATTTATAGATAGGACTGTAGCCTAGGAAAATGCATTTGGTGCTGTGGAAATTAAATTTATGGGAGGAATAGAAACGAAGGTAGGGAAAGTAGGTGCAATCAAAGGTTTTGAAGTAGGTGTAGTTTGGCTTTTTGTGGTATAGGAGTTCAAAAGGAGATAGGTTTTGTAATTTTGGAGATGGGAGATTGTTTATATGAAAGGTAGCAGTGGTGAAGGCCTCAAATCAAAACTGTAAGGGTACGTAGGCATGGGCTAATAATGTGAGTCCGATTTCAGTAATGTGACAATGTTTTCTTTCGACTACACCATTTTGTTGGAGGGTATATGGATAACTGAAACGTGGTTGGATCCTATGTTTAGTAAGAAAAGGCAATAAGGTTTTATATTCCCTACCCATGTCTGTATGTAGGGCTTTGATTTTTCTATTTAATTGAAGCGCAATGAAGGTTTTGAATTGAAAAAAGGTTGCAAGAACCTCTTATTTGAGTTTTAGTGGATAAAACCATATGAATCTAATACAAGCATCAACAAATATTAGATAATAACTATGACCTTCAGTTGATAATAAAGGAGAAGGGCCCCAAATATCTGAATAGACAATTTCTAAGCGATATTTGGCAGAAATATCATAAGTTTGAAAAGGTAGCTTATGAGGCTTACCTTGTTTGCATGAATCACAGAATTTCAAGTCATTGGCATTAAGGTGAATTTTCATTGAATCAAGAACATGATTAAGTACATTAGATGATGGGTGGCCAAGCTTAGCGTGCCAAAAATTTGCATCATTTTTAGAAAGCTAAGTAGTAAAGGTTTTAGGATAAGAAACTAAGCTAGAAGTACACAAGGTAGAGGATGACAGTGTAGAGTTCTTTGACTGAGTGATGAGCTAGGTTTAAGGTGGTACATCAAAATTGTAGAGGCTATCCCGAAGCATCTCCTTGAGAAGAATTTTTCCCGTGTCCTTGTCCTTAAACAAACACATTTTGTTAGAAATTTCCACAATTATATTGTTATCATTTGTGATTTTGGAAATGCTCAACAAATTTTTGGTGATACTTGGAACATGTAGCATTTGATGTAAAGATAGTGGTGTATGTTTATTGTCTTGAAATTGAATATAAGATGAACCAATATGTGCAATAGGAAGAGAGTTTCCATTACCTATTGTAAGATGATCATTACCAACATAGCCTGAGCTAATTGATAGGTTATTAAGGTTGGCAGTAACATGATTTGTAGCTCCAGAGTCTACATACCAGGTAGAGGCACTAGGTTGTTCAGAACAAGCATTCGTTTGATGTGCTAGAAAGGTCTGAGGTGAACCATTATGTGTGTGATGTTGGCCAGTGTTTTGAGTATAATACTATGAAAATGAATTTGGCTACTTCCATTGTTGATTTCTATGCCATGACTGGTCAAAATGTTTGTAACATCGAAGAGCATCATGACCAGGTTTCTGACACAGTTGACAGTAGAGAGGATTTGCACCATTCCATCATCCTCCTCTGCTATGACCCCCTCTTCCTCTAGAAGCATGATGACCTCCTTGATTGCGAGGTTGAGTCTGAATTATGTTAAATGAGGTAAGATTTGCTAATGGGGAAGAGATATTAATAGTGTGAGATACTGCATTTAATTGTTCACATCTGGTTTCATGCATCATAAGACTATATTGCATCTCTTGTAGAGTTGAGTCCTTCATTGTGTGTGTTAAAAGAACCACTACTTGGTCGTAGTCATGGCCTAAGCCATTTAAGGCACTGATTATGAGTTCATGATCTGGTACAGCATATCCTGCTACATAAGAGAGTCTCCAAATGTTTTTATTTTTTGTATGTAGTATGAAATTATCTGAGAGCCTTTTTGAATTGTTGACAGTTGTTACTTTAACCATTCGTATTTGTGCATACAGATCTTCTAATATCTTCCAGCATTCAAGAGAGGTTGGAGATTGATTTACTTGACCAACCACTTCCTCCCCTATTGTTGAAAGTAGGCAACAGAGAAGTAACTGGTCTGATTTGCGCCATAGACGATAATCCGGATTCACAACAATCTGAGGGCTTCTGTTGAAGATGAAGCAGGTTCTGTGATAACATGTGGAGGTGGAGATACTTCCAAAGAAATGTAATCTTCTAATTCAAGAGCTCGGATTGCTGCTATCACCTGTGCTCTCTAATTTATGAAGTTGGTTCGATCTAACTTAATTGGCAAATTGAAGTTCAAGGTTTTTGCCAAGGCTGGAAAGTCTAATTGAGGTGTGGTCAGCTGTGACTGTCGAGTTTGGTTAGAGGTAGAAGATGATTCTTGAGCCATTATGACGTTGGTCAATAATGAGGCTCTGATACCATAAAGCAAGATGAAGCAAGAAGAATATGATGTGTAAAACTTTTTGCTTGTTTATTTCATTTGCTACGAGAGCAATATATACAGAATGTATGTATGTTTCTAGACTAGCAAGTGTAAAATGAGTTTTGGTAGTCTTGTGTAGTAGCTTGTTGTAGTCTCCAGAAGGACCAATGTTGATGTTTCCAAGCCCATTATAAGTTGCTTGGCCCAATGTCTTGTGTAGTTGAGTAGAATCCTTTATAGTTTGATGGCAATAAGGAAGGACTATTGTTTATCATAATATTATAGTAGTGGATAAGGTGACGGATGTTTTACATTATTTATGATCTTCGATGGAAAAAAAAGGCAGAAAGTTGAAGTCATTGTTCTGACTGGTGAATGTAGGAGAGATTGGCATTTGTAATTTGGGAGCTGGTGGACCAAATATTGTCACTGAATCTCATCCTATTTGCTAAACCTAAGAAGTGACGGCTTCGTTCTCATGAAATGTTGGGTCTATGAGCATCAATTCATTCAATTTTTGTAGGTCTCATTTATTGAATGAATAGATGCTCATAAAATAAGATAAAAATAAAGCAAAATGATTTGGTGATCTGAACCTATTTTTCCGTTTTTACATGATTTACCTCATTGTCTTTGTTCTCAAATCCTGAGACATGAAAGCTCATTTTTTCATTATAAAATATCATGGATTTCTGATTACAATTTACAACCAGGCTACTGGACGCTAGATAAGGCAACGCAATTGAACATCGCTGAAGAAAAGTCATCCTAACCAATTTCTTTTTTCTTCAGTGAAGCCAATTACTCAAGTTTGTTATTTATATAATCTTTCTTAACTAAACAGAATCTATATCTCTGAAACACACTTGGGTGGCAAGGACGTTGACCTTCGTGGACATGGTTGGATTATATTTTATCTGAAGTTATACAATGGGCAACTCCAATATTCTACTAAAAAATTCCAGGACCGACAATTCTGGTGTAGTCAGATGCTGCTATAAGATCCAAACATCATCCGTCTTAACACTACCAGGTTTTTCTGCATCAGGACAAAGCTACAAGCGTCATGTTTTAACCACGCAACGTGGGTTTATGCTAACACTACTTGTTTTTATATTACGAAATCATTTGCAGTTGTTGAGGAGTTGCTTGCAATTTCAACGACTTGAGTTGATTCTCGTTAGATTGTAATGATTTTCAAGGGAGGGACCAATTTTGTTCAATTCGCCAGCATAGCCTTGATAAACTGTTTATAGTTTGATAATGTTAAGTTAAAACTACTTTTTACACTTACCCTCAATCACAAGGTTAGAGTGTTAGCTTTTGTATTTTGGATTCAAGTAGTAATGGCATACGTTCGAACTTTTGGCAAATTAGGTAATCGTGGAGCAAAGTTGTAGAAATCACCGATTTAATTACATGTAATCGTTGACCCAAGTTGGCAATTGAAGCATTGGAGATATGAAGGGTTAAGTCTCAGCTTGCATTATTTGCAATGTTATTCGAACGTAATTACTCTTTGAAGCATCAACTTTCTAACATGCCCCATCAACCACATCAGAACAAGGACACAGGGATTCAGACAGGAAAAGTCTAGTCTGCGGTGTCTGTTGTTTGAACTTCAGTTTTGGCCACCTCCTCTGACAGTCGATGGTGGGTAACTGAGAATTCACTTGCCGCATGTTCAAGCTTTTTGACTTATTGGGTTAATGAAACCTGTCGACAATTCTATGATTTGGTAGTCTACCAATCAATGTTTTGAGGGGTCAGGTCAGGATCCATCTCATCACGGTAATTTGTGCACAGTTCTATGTCATGAATATTGAATGGAGAAAATTTCTGGTTGTAACTGTTACTTTGACACTTAAATTAATTATTATATTTCAAATGAAATTATATCAAAGTTTAATAATTCTAATTTTATGTTAAATAAAATAAAATAAAAATAAAAGAGTTATGTGATACTGATAATTAATACTACGATTAGAATTAAAAATTTAGAACTTTATAGAAAAATTGAAATTCTTGCTTCTCTCCGGAAGATTTTTTGATGAAAGAAAAACCAAAAAAATTATGGCCTCCCGTTTGGTTTATTAAATGGAACGAACTTAAGCAATAATGGGATAAACCAGAGCAGCAAACAGAGACTTGAAGGAATTATTAGAGAGAATCAACTGGCAGGCAACCACAAAACATGAGGGTTCGTTTTCCTTACGTTATTGTTTGGTAAGCTTTGAATTTTACTGATAACAATTGATGCATCATTCTTGCAAGACCCATGCTGAGAAAACATGAGAAGATCAGAGGCATAAAAGGATGGCTGTAACAACCATTTCATTCCGTAGACTACGTTAGATTCTGCTACTTCCTTACTTGAAATCATTTGTCGCTGTAGTAACTATTCGTTAATTGTTAGAAGGGTAAAGAAGAAAGACAAGACAGCTAGATTTGGAGGGAAGTTGTGGTTTTTCATGAGTAGAAGGTAGTGGGATTGTGTTAGACTTAAAAACTGACAAGAAGATTTTCGTCGGTACAAGTCTTACTGTTACACTTTCAACTCCCAAGTTTACACAGCCAAGTTCAACCAGAAAACATAAACTCTCTATATGTCATGTTTTCAGCAAGAATGATTCATGGGTTTTTTGACATTTACCAGGTTGTGGTGGAAAATTAGCAGAGGACCCACTTGATAAAGGAGAAAATTTTCCAATTCGACCAACTATACCCACCCATCAGAGCCTTTGATCCTCTCAAGCTCTGTCTCTGTCTGAAGGGGAAGTCTTGACCATTTTAAAAGGAAGGTCTTTCATATAAGATTAGATGGTCATACTCCCAAAAGCTTGTACTGTTGGCGTTTTTGTCCTCTTTTAGGCTAGTGAGTTGCGTAGGATTCAAGTGCTCTCTTCAACTTTCCTCTTTGTTTCTTTTTTATCTTATCTTTTTCATAAAGTATAATTTGTTTAGTTTTCTTTTGTTTTGCGAATAAAGGTGGAGTATTTTGCAGGGCTGCTTGCCGTTTGTTTATATCGGCGCATATGCTATTCTGAGGTAATTTATACACCTGGGAATCGAGTGATGAAGTTGATCCTGGATTATTCTGCAGATTCTTGACGTACTGTAGCGGGTGAGGTTATGTTTTTATGATACAGTACATCTCGTTTTTATGCGGTTCACAAACAACTGTTTCATACAGTTCCTGTATCTTTTAAAGCTGAAGCTTTACTCATCAATAAACTTTTTTAAATGGGGTGGGTGTTCTTTGCCTTCTAACACTTAATTAGCATCACTTGGAGGTACTTCCAGTGCAGACCTTTGATGTGTTTGAAGATTAATAGAACACCAGTTCTTTCATTTGCTTCATTCGCGGAAACTGAAAGTTTCAGATTTTTCTGTCCTACTTGTTATTACGTCACTGCGCATCAATATTGGGATCAATAAGTTTGTTTGACAGGCCAAACTTCATCAGTACAAACTTCATCAGCCCAGTACTGAGGAAGTTTTCACATCATGGATTGGTTGACCGAGATTTTCAAAGGATCTACCTATGAAGGCCAGTATCATGGGAAGTATGAAGATCATGTGTACTGGGATGAGCCTCGACGATCAGTGGTAATTTCGATCTTCCCCTTTCCGTATATTTCTTATTATTGATTGATATCAGGATTGCCTCTTCTGTATATTCTACGCCTCGATTAACTTTCCCCAATTTAACTGTACATTGATGGAAAATATATTGGATGTAGGATAATTCATCAGATTTTGACCAAGAAGAGATTGACCGTGCTATTGCAATTTCCCTGTCAGAAGATCCTAAAGGGAAAAAGGTGATTGGTAAGCTCCACAGCTGTAAGCGCTAATCCTGTTATCTTTCAAGTTCTTTGCATTTCAAGAATGGATACGACAAAACTCTTTAACATCCGTCTTTTAATGCCTAGTCCTAGTGGATGCTTACTTATTTCTATTTTTTTTAATCTAATCTTGTAAAAGGAATAATTCTGGTCTAAAGTTTCCTTATTGGAGGTGGAGTAAGAGGGTATGTATAATTTGGGTTCCTCTTAATCTGGCAAAAGAATTAACCCTTAAAGGGCTGTATTACTCTTTACAATCTGTAGGAACTAAGTGGCTGTGCATAGTCACAGTTGCAGTTAATTTTCGTGTTCTTTGCTCTCCCTAATCTGATTGTGTTGATTTACTAGCCAATGTTTAATAATCTTTTATATCTGTTAAATCGCTCTGATCCGCCATTCCCTCCAGAAGGTTTGATTGCCAACACTGTCTTCCTTATATTTTGTATAACCGTTTTACCTGGGATATTTGGTTAATTAATTCATTCATCTTCAGCAGAGGAAGATACTCAATCCCACCACACAGAAGATAATGGATACTATCATTCAGAAGAAGATGAACCGTATGTAAAGTCTCAATTGGAAGAAGATGAGCAGTATATAAAGTCTCAATTAGAGGAAGATGAACAACTTGCTAAAGCTATTCAAGAAAGCTTAATTGTCGATTCACCTCCTCAATTGGATAGTAGGAATATACTTCCACCTTATCCAGCCTCCCATCCACCTGGTTACAGGTACAGTAAATGTATAGACCATCTATTTTTTTTCTATTCCAGTACTTAATAATGATAAGGAATTTTTTAGCTTCTTGTTAAAATTTCCTTGAAGAGTAGAGAGTGGCATTGGATTGTTGTGGCATGAACAATTTTGGCTGGATGATGAATTGATTTGAGTAGAGCAGTTTGCCTTCATTCAGAAGCTGTTTGAAGGATATAATTGGCTTATTCATATAATAGGAAATAATATAGACTTGTGGGATATCGATAGGAAATGAATATTTTCATCTCAGCAAGGATTGAGAGTCAAAAGAGCTGCATTGCTTAGTCTGCTAAGCTTTTTCAATAATTGGCAAAAATTTATACAGATTCTATAAAATGATCAAGCAAATTGGTGCCCTGGTTGAAGATATTACCTCATGTCTTAAAGTTCACTTATGTAGTTTGCAAGATCAGTTGTGTAAGAAACTGTTCTGTTATACTTTCCACTCGACTTGAGATTACATCTACCTTACAAATCAGAAGGTTTGATATTGCAACTACTTGATGAACTTGAAATGCATACAACCTTATTCAATATCAGGACCGATCAATTTTAACAATTGCTTATAGGACTTGCTTCAGCTTCTTGCACAATGTCTTAAGTGATTTTTGCATGTTGCAGACATGTATGAACCCTGACCTGGTTGTAAAAATGTCTTGGTACTAGGATCTGTGCTGGGTGCCATGCAGAGATCGGTCGTGGGCGTTTTTTAAGCTGCATGGGCGCTGTTTGGCATCCTGAATGCTTTAGATGCCATGCTTGCAATCATCCAATAACTGATTATGAGGTTCAACTTTTATGCGAGTTAATGGATTATTTGATTTTGAGGTCTAGAAAGTGTTGAGTAATTTATCAGTTTCTCCTCTCGTCTTTAACATTATTGAGTTACATCAATAATCATTCATCTCAAAAAGTTTCCATCTTTTTCTCTCGTGTGATAGTTCGCCATGTCAGGGAATCGTCCTTACCACAAATCCTGCCATAAGGAACATCACCACCCGAGATGTGATGTTTGCAGTAACTTTGTAAGTGCTGTTTAGAAAAGAAAGAAGTGTACATGAATGTCTCCATTGAGTTACTGGAATCATTCTACAAATCTAGACCCACGCATAAGCAGCCTGAACTGTACAGATTTGTTAAATTTCCATATTGGTATTCTTACAGATTCCAAAAAATGCAAGCGGTCTTATCGAATATAGAGCACATCCTTTTTGGATGCAGAAGTATTGCCCTTCACATGAGCGTGATGGGACTTGCCGATGTTGTAGTTGCGAGAGGATGGAGGTCAGTTAAAAGAATATGGAGAGCAAACAGCTCAATTATCACTTTTGTTTTCCCTAATCATTAACTTGTTGGTCTCAAAGAATTTCCATCCATGCAGCCCAGGGATATGAGATATCTATCACTAGATGATGGTCGCAAGCTATGTCTAGAATGTCTAGACTCTGCCCTAATGGATACTCATGAGTGCCAGCCACTTTATTTTGAAATTCGTGCATTTTATGAAGGTTTAAATATGAAAGTCGAGCAAGAAATTCCCTTACTTTTGGTTGAGAGGCAAGCATTGAATGAAGCCATGGAAGGAGAAAAGAATGTAAGGCTGGTGCACTGAAGCTTTTACGAGGCAAACAACCACGATTCTTATTCTCCAGAGAACTAACATATCTTCACTTTCAGGGCCATCATCACTTACCTGAGACCAGAGGACTCTGCTTGTCTGAAGAACAAACAGTTACTACTGTATGTGTTCCTTTTCAGCACTCCCTGCTGTAGTTTTGGTTGCAATGTTTATTTAAGTGAGCTTAAATGTATAATTATATTACCAAATGTTGTAGGTATTAAGGAGACCAACGATTGGAGCAGGCTACCAGATCATAAACTTGGTGACAGAGCCCTATAGGCTAGTACGTAGATGCGAAGTAACTGCAATTCTTATTTTGTATGGGCTCCCCAGGTAATTTCTTTGTTCTGATTTGTTTGTAAGAGCCTACTCTGCAGACTTTTTGCTCCATGACTATGAGTTTTCCCACCTACAGGTTATTAACTGGGTCGATTCTGGCTCATGAGATGATGCACGCATGGCTTCGGCTTAAAGGTTATTGTTCTATCTATTCTCTCATCACTGTTTGCACTTCCGATTCTGCTAGCTAAATTTATTTGATGACATATTCAACAGGCTATCCTAACTTGCGTCCAGAGGTTGAAGAAGGTATATGTCAGGTTCTAGCTCATATGTGGTTGGAGGCAGAGATCTACTCTTCTTCTGGAAGTGATGTTGCTTCTTCATCATTGCCGCCTTCATCTTCCTCCACATCGTCAAAGAAGGGAAAACGGTCTGACTTTGAGAAGAAATTTGGCGAGTTTTTTAAACACCAGATTGAGTCAGATGGATCATCAGCTTATGGAGATGGGTTCAGGCAGGCAATCCAGGCAGTGCTGAAATATGACCTCAGGACTACCCTGGACCACATTCGGATGACAGGAACATTTCCTGTCTGATTCATAGCCATTTATAAGGAACCATCTTCCTTAAATGCCACCACCTTGGCACTGTCATGGACTCTTGGTTTATTCATAGCTGTGGAAAACAAACTGTCAGAAAACAATAAGCAACGAGATGCTTGCCATTAGGCTGATCATTAAGGTTGGGGTGATGTAAACATGCTATGATGAGGTATTAAATAGAGTATCAACAGATTGAATATAAAGATACAATAGCAGTATAAAGTTCTCTTCTCCTTTGATCATTGTGTTTTTCTACTCCATTGATCACCGTTAAATTTGACCAAGGATCTCAATCTAACAAGCTATTGTTCTTCTTCAAAATGAAACTAAACTTTAGTTCAGCGTTGATGAAATTATTGCAAGGGCTTGGTTTCTCCTATGCAGGAAGGTAGATTATTGCAAGGCTCGATAATTGCACAATAATGTTTTGTGTGGTGTAACTAGTGGAACTGCCCTAGTGTCAATCATTTCCAATTGATGTCATTTCAATCGTTCATATGATTTATTTCTATTAGTTGACAACTGTTCAAGATTTATAAATTTCATATCTCATTCTATTCCTATTTCTAACGTAAAATATATTAAAATAAATATAATCATTGTGATCTAAATTAAATTTAAAATATTTATTAATAAGTATCTCTAAAAAAACAAAAAATGGTTTGCTAGAAATTTCAAACGGACCTAAAAATCAAATAAATCTCTTTGTTTATGTATTGATAATGTCTTTAGTTTTATTTAACTCCTTAACATTATTGTGTTTTAATGTGAGTCATTTATACGAGTTGTTTCGCTTTATTTTTATTTTTATTTTTATTTTCTATTTTTTTTAAAAAATAGAAACACGTCTAAATTTGTAATAAAATTTGGAATTTTTTTATTTAGTTGAAATTTAAATAAAAATTAAAAAAAATTTTACATTATTTTCTCTCTTTTTTATTTTTGATAGTATGATCATTATTTACAATGTAGCCTCTTTTCTTATTTATAATGTTCCAAAAACGTTTCAATCCAGTCGTTTAAGAGAAGGCTATTATCATTATATGATTTGGTAAAATTTTATATCAGGGTAATTAATATACATACTATTACTTCAAATTGACCAATTATATGAACACATTAATTTAAAATACATTAAGAGACATCAAATCACTTTAATATCTAAATTGAGTATTTTAAAATAAAATAGGTATTTAACGTTGCAAAAATAAGTTGCATGTTTTACCTTATGTTACTTCGCCTTTAAAAGAAAGTGTTTGTACCTGAGGAAATCTTTGTCCATTGAGTAAACTATAATATTCCTTCTCATTAACTTTTCAAGATTCATTAATCATATATTGATTTTGGTTGGGTTGGTCGTGCTAGGCCCAAGTTCAGGTCCGAATACAGACGGCCCACTCGCAGATGGAAACCTCCCATGCATAAGGAGAGACATACGTAAAGACTTAAACCTAGCATCTGTCCCATATATAAGGTATTGCTTTAACACGAGAGAGGTACGAGACTCATAAACCCTAATTCTTTTTATTCACCAGCCTCAAAACTCTCCAAAAAGACTAACTTGAGCGGTGAAGGGGCTTATCGGGAAACAAACCCCGACGTGCCTTTGTTATTTTGCAGGAACCTTCAAGCCGGAGTCAACCAATCTCATGGATCCAATTGGCAATTTACAGCCTCACCAAAATCTGGCAGAACCAGTTGGCGCCCACCGTGGGGCCCGACATCAGGGCACCACGTCCAGAACCACACAAATCAGTCAGGCGGCAGCAGCCAACCCTGACATAGCCGCCGTCGCGGCACTCGCGCTACAGCGGATAGGCTCGCAATTACCTGCCACCCTTCCGCTAACACGTCATGATTCCTGCACGCAGTCTACACACCCGAATGATCAACAACCACCCTAGAACCCAGATCAAGAAGAACAAAGCGTAGCCCTGGAAGACAACGCTGAGACCGATACGCATCCGAATTTCCAGCACCCCTGGATGCAAATCTTCCTGTACCGCAACAAACCTCCCTCACCTGAAAACAGATCGAAGAAGCGGCTGATCTACTGATTTGTCAAATTTTACAACCTCAGCAGGAACAACAATAGACATCCGCACGGCAGATCGGTACGATGGCCGATCGCCATTCTGCTGAGGCCTTGGAAAAAATCGTGAACGATCGGATCAATGTGGCCATGAATTCCCGCCTGGGTCATCCATCAACACAGCATAGCTCTCCCTTCATCCCAGCGATCTTGGATAGCCTCCCGGCGCCCAGCACCCGGCACCAAAATACCGACGCCTGAAAAATATACTGGAAAGACCAATCCCCTGGACTATCTATAGCACTTCCAGTCGATGATGAACCTACACTGCATTCCAGACGCCATTCAGTGTAAGGCTTTCTGTACGGCCTTTCAAGAGGGGGCTCGACGATGGTTCAATAGTTTACTTCCGAGCTGTATCACTTGCTTTGAGGACTTTAGGTCGCTATTCCTCAACCAGTTCGCCACAAGTAAGCGGCCGCAGAAGA
>JANIJH010000223.1:55215436-55232186 GCA_024520975.1 Erythroxylum areolatum | reverse complement strand
ATAGCCTTTTCCTGCCGTGCGAGCGTGCTGGCAAGAGAAGTGATGGCACACAGGTCGGTCAACTGGGTTGGACTTTTAAGGATGACTTAGGATAGATGCTTGTATCAGTTTCCTTTTGGGTTTTGTTTAGGGGACTGATAGACTTGTCCATTCTGCCATTGGAGGATTGTACCAGATTGATATTATGATTTTAAATTTACTGATTTTTGATATATTATGGTTTAAATTATTGTGATGCCATATGGATTATTAGCGAAATTTTCTGGTAGTGTAACTTTATCGTGGGATATGTGTCGGAGCGACCTTCGGGCGTCCCGATATGTACCCTACGGTGAGGGGGCGCTACAATAGTAAGCTTTCCCATAACAATTTCCTCTTGAAGACATGATTAGCATCATAGATAAAGAGGAAAAGATGTCAACATTTACCTGAAGGAATTTACATTTCAGGTGAATGGCTTACATCTTTATGACAAAAAGCTGAACATCCACTAAAGTAAGATCATATCCAATAATGATTCTCCTATACCTATAGGCTTGATGGTTGGAGATAAATTTCCATCTTGATATCAGTTTATTCAATAGATTAAGGCTTTCATATCTGATTTTAATTTCGAAAAGAGCAAAAATCCATGGCTTTGTGTTATAGACAAAATCCCTTAGAGCTGAGAGCTTTTTAGGGTAATTAATCCCCCTCACATTCCATGCAATGATTTTCATAATTCAAACAATTTTTTTTTGAAACCCTTCCTTTTGCTCTTGTTGGATTTTCTTTTAGTGGCTGTCAAAATTCTCCAATAATAGGATCCTCCTCCTTATTATCCTTAGGAAGAGAACCTATAGTTGCCTTATGATCAAACCCCTTGGGATTATCATCAAGGTTGACTGGCAATTCATCCACTAAGTTCTCCTTACCCATACTAGTGTCTTTGACATCAGGAATAACCTCTTTAGCTTTTCCCCCACCATTGTCTTCAACAAGGCTTCTTCCCTAACAACATCTTCAACCAATAATTCCCCAACATCATCACAACCAATAACCTTTCCCCGTCACATTCTAGTTCATTTTTCTCTTGTCAATCTTCAAATGTAATCTCAGGTCTAGCTTCCGTGATCTGCCTTACCTCTTTGTTTATCAACCATCACACAACAATTCCTCATAATCCCCCTAGAAAAGTTTTACCAGTAAGGATCCAATTTTCACCTAGAGAAATGAGGGAAGGCTTCCATTAGTACTGGATGGATACGTTATCCTCATAAAGAGATCCATCAAGCCCCAATCTCATAATAGGAATAGTTTCCGGTAAGTTGTGGAAAGATACATGTTAATGCAAATTCTAACATACCCCAACCTCTTCCTATTTGTTGTATTATCATCCAAACATAGAGGTTTATTAAGAAAACTAGCTATCATACTTAATCCTTTTGTTGTCCAGTATTCAAAAAGGAACATTAAAGAGATTTACCCACATTGGCACTAGTCTCTTTTCCTTACAATGAATCTGAAAGCTTGGCTGCTAAGATTATAAAAATAGTGGGAAGTTTGCCACAGGCCACAGCCCTTCTTTTGCTACCTTTAATGCTTGAGCTTTAGAAGAAAATATAAACATAATGTATTTGTCTTCAGCTATTAAAGCCTCGACAAATCATTTGTTCTTCCAAGCTGATTGAGCCCATTTTTTGATGACAAGAAATGCACATCTTTTATCCTAGAAGAACCCTATGAGAGAGTTTTCCCCAACATTTGACACCCTCTTGCAAGGTTTCTATATCAAAGGAAACAATAATTCGGCCATCTTCTGACTTGGGAGGGTAGAAATGCCGAGCAAGGTCTGTGGAACCACCCACTACAACTTGATTGCATTATCCTTGACTATATTATTGCCATCCTTTACTATTGCAAATTTGTGGTAATCCAATTTTGGTTTTATCTATGGTTCATTCTCTACTTGTTACTTCCTATTCGTGTGTTTTTGTGCATGCCCCTTTTTGCCTAGATTACTTCCTATTTTGTTTTGTGCTTCATACATTAAGGTTTTATTTTTGAAAAGCTCTGTTGCTTATCTCTAAGGTATTTTGTATAACTAGGACCTTACATTTTGTATACTTGAGGCTTTCCTCACTACCTTCAGAGCATGCATATTCCAATTACAATCATAGTGCAACTATAGACATTCTAATTTTAAAATTAAACTTAGTTCGATGGAAACATAACTATACTATATGTTCCTTTGTGCTATTGAGGAGCTCCAAGCTAAAGAGGATGAATTGAGACTTAGAAAGTTGTTAGAGCTAATAAACCAGAGAGTTAGAAAGTGGAAACACTACTAAAATGACTTTTTCTTTTATTGGTATCCACCTTTACCAAAATCTAAGGGAATTTCTTCCAATCTAGGATTTGAGAAAGAACAAGAAGGAGCTCTAAGCTTAAGAGCCTGAATTGAGGAGAAAAGAGTAGGTATGTGTTCGTTCAAAAGTCAACTTTTTGCTCTGTTTACTGCATGATCATATAGTCAATTCATATTGGAGCTTTTGTAGCATGTCTATGGTTAATATCAAAGGTGGTTCTTGATTGATCTCATAATGCCTTTTAAAGAGTTAGATCATATTGGAGCTTTTTTTAGCATTTATATATTAAAATTTTACTATTGGAGGTTTTCAAAAAGTGTTAATTTAGAAGTTCTAGCTTTTGAAAATTAAAGATTATGGTACTCTTTATCAACTTTCTTCTGTTATTACTAATATGATGATACATTAGTTCATTACAATAATACTAAGACAATATACTCCTTCCTTAGAATTGATGAATGTTATATAGTACCTAACTAAAAGATTATCTTAGACCTAGCTAACCTTATTGCATGAACGTTGTGTAATACCTAGTTGAAAGATTATCTTAGACCTAGTTGACCTTACTATATAACTATAATTTCATCACTAAAAATTTCTAGTAATAAATCAAACATTCTTGGAAGAGAAATGGTTAATTTTGTTTTATTTTTTTGGATTGAGGTTTTCATTCCTAGCAATTTTACATTGTGAGTTTCTTTAGTACCTATGTAAATGGAGTCATCATCATCTGTTAATACAATAATAAGTTTAAATGTAGAAAATTTAGTTCACTATTGTGGGTTAAAAGCCCCAATAAGGACTTCAAGGAGTGCTTATATTTCCAATTGAAGATTCTATAAATGTCTTAATTATCCGGTGAGAATTTATCTTTTATTAGAGGTTGGGAGGTACAATTTTTTTAAAATTGTACAATGATAAATATGGCAAGAAAGTCATTGAAGTGATTGAAAAATTAAGGAAAGAAGTATAAATATTTAAGAAGGGGATTGAAACAAGCACAACTAAAGAGTTTGAAGAACAAAAGAAGATCATAAAGGAAGACATAAATTTATTGAGAAAAGAGGAAAAATAAATGAAGTTTATGTTAATGAATATTGTAACAGGATTTGATATGGTTATGATACTTGTTATTTTCAACTATAATATAGGGATATTATAAATTTCATTTATATATGAATTATGTAATGTACAACTATATTTTGTAAGAATTATTTATATATGAACTATGTAATGTTACTTGTTATTTTCAACTATGTTTATAGGGAAACTGTATTGAATTATATTTATATATGAATTATAAGATGTACAAATATATTATATAAGAATTATTTATATATGAACCATGCAATGTACAACCAAGTTTATTTCATATATGAAACAACAGTTAATCAAGAAAAATGAACAATATCACATGAAATCAATACATATTAAAGAATTCAATCCATATAAATTGAAGGCAAATTATATGTATAACATTGATTTAGTTTCCCATGATTTTGCAATTCATATTGGTCAAGCTAAAAAAGATATGCCCAATATGAATAGTTTGTTTATACAATGAAAACATTTGTCACTATTATCAAATATAACAGTAGCATATGTATTTAAAAGCCAATGGGACAAATATCAAAAAGTCAAAGGCATTATTAATTGACAATGTTTCCCTCATTTGTACTTCACTGCAAAAGTTGTTCTTCTAAATATTATGTCAACGGTGTTCTCCTTTTGATTGCTTGAGCTTGAAACTGTAGAGAAGTAATACTAGAATGTTCTCTGAACTATAAACCCCTTGATTCCAATGATAATTGGAATATGCACGGGTGAACTTTTTTAAACTTTCTTTTACTAGTATATCCAAATATACCAACCTAGCAAATTGAAGAAAAAAAATATTAGAAACACATTCTCCTATTATTTCATTATAATATTATTTTGTTGACTCGATATAGTATTCTCATCAACTGTTTGCACCGCTTAATGACTTTTATAATGAAAACAATTTTTTCAATTATTAAAGCTAATAATAATTAATAAAAATTGAAAAGTTACATATTTGTAATGATGCCTTTGTGATAACCTGATTAAAATAATAATAAACATTAGTTATTACAAGGTTTAAAAATCAAGTTCATATGATTAAAATAAAGTGTACATAATTGTGAATAAGCCTCAATGTATTAGGTTAAGCTATCCTTATTGCTTTTTTTGGAATTATAACCAAAATTACTACATTTCTAGCATTTATGCACTTGTTCTTTTCTAGATAACTTGCTTCAAAATTTTTAACTTATTTGACTCATTTTATTGCCTCCTTCTTGTAATTTTAGGTTTAACAGACGTAACTTCTTTAACTGGAGGATGCATCACCTCTGTATCATTTGAAGCAATACATGTTCATACAAACTCATTAACCGACCCTTCCTATAGTATGAATCTACGAATGTCTCAACCCTTTATTTTAACCAATAGATTGCTCTAATCACATATTTGCATGGGTATCCATATAAGTACTATGCTTGAAAACTACATATTTGTTATCTACCAATTTTCACAATATGCTTCCTATCACCAATTGACACTTCATAAGCACCATCTTTATTTTAGACAATTCTCAATTATATTGCTTCTTTTTTGTTTTTCTTCAACTTCTTCATTATATTTGGTGCAATATCTAAGTTCCATCTAATTACAAAATGTCTCATATCTTCATCATCATTATTCTAATTGTTTTAAGCATACTAATCACCTACTGGATCCACCCATTAAAAGTTTTGTTCATGTTGTTGTCAACTATCAAACGTTTAGATTCAAAAGATTGGTAACATCATGTTCACCTCTTCTTAGGTTATTCAAGTAATGTTAAAGCACATCCAAGCTTCATTTTGCCAAGCCTATGTTGTTACTCATTGAAATCTTCGATGTAAATAGACCATGCACAATTCCAAAACTATTTTTTGCAGTCCTTCATACACACACACACACACACAAATTTGATGAGCTACATTTAGCAAAGTCTCCTCTATAGCCCTAAACAATCCCTAAATCAAATTAAAAAGATATTAGTTAATATTTCATATTGTAATCAAATCAATTATAAGTATATAAAGATGATGATACTGCTTGGATATTAATTATGACTGCAAGTCCTTTACCATCATCCAATTCCAAATCAAATGCTAACAAATTCATGAACCAAGTCCATTAATCAATGTTTTCTACTCCACTACTACCCAGTCTAGTAGATACATTCTTCCATCACTATCCCTACCACTACGCTCAACAATTAGCCTTAGAACTATATCTTAAGGAAGCAACCATTAATCCCAAAAATTGATCTTAAATGCTTCCATCCTCTTGTCATGGGCATCAAAACAAATGTATAATCTTTTAAACTATAACAAAATATGAACAGTACTAATATAATGTATAACATTATAATGAAGTATTAGTAAGTTAGTGAATTTCATTTATCATTACTTGTAGCAACGAACTATATAATGAAGTATAAATAAGTTAGTGAATTTCATTTATCATTACTTGTAGCAACGAACTCTCCTGATTCCTTGATAATTGTAAGTCTACTATTACATAATCTTGCAGCTTCATTTATTCATTAATATAAGATGTTCCTTTCTCTTTCATCAATCTTTGCTCTTTTATACATGCTTTAATTAACAAAAATATTAAGTATTCCTTTAAGATACTAGGCTTCTCAAGAATTCTATTTAAGAAGTATCTCATCAAAAATTTAGCAAAAACCAATTTTGGTTTGCTTGTCATAAAACAACTATGTTAAGGTTTGTAAGTTTTTACTTTAAAACATTTCTCATTCTTATCATATACAACATGTAAAACCCATGGACATCCATTAATACAACTAACCTTGATTTGATTACTTTCTTATATTTTATTTGGTTTGTACTGTATAATTGATAATGACATTTTAAAATTATTTTGTAGTTTCAAACTCTATTCCTAATCTCCACTACTGTGCCACATTTGTAAGATTATTCCTAACACTTAAAATGGGTCTAAACAAAGTTTCATATGGCTCGTCTCTATTACGATATTAATCAGTGCTAATAAAACTACCACAATCAGCTTATTCAATTTCAACTAGTTGATGGTCATCTAAAATGTCTACATGAAAGTCTGATTGAACATATCCAACATGTTAATCCACATATACAACCTATTAATCCACATATGCAACCTGTTCCTTCGTATTTTTATTCATATGTGCACACTATTTCTCTACATTTTCAACCATATGTTTGCATTATTCCTCCACATTTACACTCTATTCATCCATATCTACACCCTGTTTATCATCATCACAGTCCTCTCCTCCAATTATATGTAATATGTTATAAGCATAGAAAGGTGTGCCTAAATGATGAGTTATATACACATCAACACTTCTATAAAGTTGCATAAGGTTTGCTAACTTAATATAACTTTTGTTTGACTCAATAACTGTTTAAAGTTAAGACCTGACTCTACAATATGCCTTATCAATTTAATGGTACCATAAATCCTTCCCCATCTCATATATTTGTCTATTATTGATGTACTCAAAGTCATCATTTTCAATTGTATCAATAAACTGCTAGTAAATTAGATGATCTTAAAACCCAAATTTCGGATTGAACTACCTATCTAAAATAGACATTATGAGTATATCTCAAGATATAAACAAAATGAAAAAACAATATATACACTTAAAAGATCAAATGGTAGAAATACTACTATTCTAGCCTTTTTCTTGCTCAAAATCAATCCTTTTTCACTACATCTTTGAAGGACTGTCTTAACTTTCTTTAAATGATCAATTTTATCTTGATTAGAATAAATGATAATATCATCAATATAGACAAAAGTAATGCTTTACTTGCCAACGAAGATAAAACAATCTAAAGTCATACCTATTTCGCTTCCGTTGATGCTTTACTGCCAATATCTAGGCTCCTTGCAATATGGAAAGAAAGAGATAAGAGTAAAGAGAGAGATCACAATCTTTAAAAATAGAAAGACCTCTTCGATTCTTTGAACCTGAAATAGAAAAACCATATATAAAAATCACAAATCCAATTTTATCTAACTCGGTTGTAATAGAAACTGCTAGTAAATTAGATGATCTTAAAACCCAAATTTCGAATTTAACTACCTATCTAAAACAGACACTATGAGTATATCTCAAGATATAAACGAAATGAAAAAACAATATATACACTTAGAAGATCAAATGGTAGAAATACTACAAAAACAAACAACAATGTTACAATTAATCACAGAATTAATTAGTGAAAACAAAGTACAAACACAACAGATTAAAACTTTAGAATCCACGCTAAAGTTGGTATCAGAGCTAGCTGTACATCCATTGCGTGCCTGGTTCAAATCCCAGCCCTAGGCCTTCGACAAGGGATTCAACTTGTAGGTAGCAGAAGATTACATATAAAACAACAGGAATAGTAAAACGATTTTTTTTAGATAATGAAGAAGCTTTAAAAAATACACCTCATTATTTCGAAGCAAACAGTGATAGTACAACATTTCATGCTATTGCCATTGATATCCTTGTGAACATATATAAATTTAGGTTCTAACATGAAATTTTGACTATAGAAAAAACCTTATACTTTCATGTTAAACCATTAAAACCATTGTAACAACCATTAGAGAATAATAAAATAAATAAATGTCATTAAAACAACCAATAGAGACTTGAGTGTAAAAAACAATCCATAAGCAAATTCAGATAGTTCCTTTTCCTTTATTAATTCATTCATAATAATCAAAAACAACAATAATAACTTAGTGAAAGTCTCACTGATACGCGAGATCTGGTGAGGTTCACTAGTATACAACTTATCTTTAACTGGTGAAGAGACTATTTACATTCATAATTAAAAGAATAGCCAAAATGATCATAAGTGAATTATACTTTTAAAGACAAATTAAAGGAGATTTTTCCATTTCTTTTTATGAAAGGAAAGATGGCAACTTAATGCCTTAAGTTGTTTATGAAGGAAGATAACCCTCCTTACATTCTTGAAAAGAGTCAAAAGAGCATGCAATAATAATTTGTTAAAAAGTAGAATATTAGAATGACTACAACAGTTTGTCAGTTTGTTTCCTAAATTGGATAGGAAGGGGACTGTCGATGAGAAAAATCATATCTCATGATAATGTATAGTTTTATATTTTATGTTTTGTTATTAATACTATTAATTACATTACATGAATTAAAGTGATTTTGATTTGAAACAACATTTTAGTTGTATATGTGATGAATTACTTCCTATTTTCTTATCAATATGTAGATTAATTCACAAGCTCTCAAAAATAAAAACTAAATTTGCAATAAAATAGAGGAAATGAAAATAGAAATTGCTTCGTTGATCTAATAATCTCCATTGATAAAATAATATTAAGAATATGACAGGTTGGTATATTTAATGAACTAAAGTCTAACTTGGTCAACGTCCTCCATAATTAGACAATATCTGAGTTTAATCAGAAGATGCCAAGACACTAAAACATAGAAGGATTTGTAGCTTTCCTGTATGAGATAGAGAATCTGGACAAATGAGTGGGACTTCAAGAATATTTATGAGACACTAAGAATTGAAATCTCACAGGGGCGATCTCCACCACAAAACCAGGAAAGGGTGCTTGTACAAATACGTGGGAAGTATTGTGTTCAGGTACCTTGCTATCAAAACCTCCCCCTGGAACTCCGATGACCCGAGTCAGCACCGTTTGACGGTTCCCACGACAATGAAGAACTCAGGATTCTTGAGAGAGATTGTGCAATTTGATCCATGGCTGGGCGATCGGATGGATTTTTTTGCAAACAACTATCGATCAGTCGGACAAAAACAACAGCCAGTTCCACGGGATAATTCCCTTGCATAGAAGAGTCAATGAATTGGCTTAGGTTCTCCGGCTCATCGTTGTCAGAGAGAACTGTTTTTAGAACATCTGAGATGCACATGTTCTCTTCTCTGTACAGTGCAGGAATTTCCTTCCCTGTGAGTATCTCCAGCATAAGGACCCCAAATGCAAAGACATCAATCTTAGTGGAGACTATACCATTTTCCAAGTACTCAGGAGCCATATACCCTTTTGTCCCAACAATGTGCCTTGTCAAGGTGAATTCACCTTCCTGATTTTCGGCTGACCTTGCCAAGGCAAGGTTAGCAATCTTAGCCTTGAAATTACTATCAAGAAGAACATTACTGCATTTCATGTCTTTGTGGATATAGGGAGGACTAGTGAAATTATGTAGATAGTTAAGCCCTGTAGCCACATCGAAAGCAATCTGAATTCTTTGTCTCCAGGTTAAGAACTTCTCATGACTACCGACTTGATAGATCCAATCTGACAAGGGTCCATTTGCACCATACTCATAAACCAGATACCAATGCCCGTCACTGAAACAAACCCCAGATAGGCGAATTACATTGGAGTGATTGATCTTGTTCAACAAATTTATCTCTTTTGACACATCTCCATTCATTTTCTTGATGGCAGCAAAATCACCATTAAAGGAACCACGATAAACAGATCCCTTAATCCAACAAGACGGACTGAAATTATCTGTTGCAACTTTCAACTCCTCAAACTTGTACACCTTAATTGATTTAGCTATACTAGGTATAATACCTAAGAATTCGAGGGATTCTTCGTCCAACTTTCTGTTTAATGGCTTCTCAACCGCCTCAAAGCTTTGTGTTTCTGAGCCCATAACGGGATCAGCTTTCTTCTTACTTCTGCGAATGAAAGCAAAGAAAACCACCGTCCCTGCTGCTAACGTAAGACAAATTCCTGCAACAACCCCAACAACCAAATAAACCCATGTTTTGCTTGAAGTTTTGCCAGAGGTTGAAGGAGACGATGGTGGTGGCGGTTGCAGAGAAGGTGGAGGTGGTGGCACCACAGTGTCAGAACTAGAAGGTGGCTTTTGAAGAGGAACCAACAGAGTGGTAAAAGGATAAATGTTGTAATTTTGCTCGCTAAGTTCATTAGCTTGAAGTGTCCTTCCTGTATCGGCTCCAAATTGCACACTGATGGCTGAAACCGTATCACCAAGAGTTACAACATAACTCAATAAATACTTGATACCTACATCACTCTGATTTTTTGTAGGACAAGCACATCTGAGAGGAACACTGACACGTTCACCAGTATATATATTTTTAGTAAGTTTAGTGCTCTGATTCAAGAGAGCCTGACATGTCGAGAGACCTTGGTAGGTGTTGTTGGCAATCAAGAAGTAGGTGTCACCTTTCTGAACAACGTAAGATGTGTTTGTTTGATAGTACTCACCTGAACATGAACAGTTAACAGGAACTATCACCAGCTTGTTTGTTTCAAAAGTTGCATTCTCGGACACTTCATTTATCATCGATACCTTCGATGGTTCGGAACCTAAAAGTGTAGATATTGAGCCAACAGTGTTGTAAGGCGGTTGGGATCGGAAGGTGAGGTAAGATTGACAGCTGTTGTTCATGCCATTGCAGGAGAATCCAAGAGCAGAGCTTTTGGTGTTAGAACAATCTGTTGTTGATGTTCCAACGTAGGGTTGCTGTGCATAAATCAGGATGCATGAACAAAGATTACAAAGAAAAAGAAGCGAAACGACAGAGTAGGAGCTCATGGTGGATTCGGTTGAGGAGCCAGAATCTGTTCGGAGAAAGGGAAAGCTTGGCCGTAGTTCTATAAACTTTGTTAGAAACGAAAACGGAGACCCTAACAAAGGAATAAAATATGACAACTGATAGGGAAATAACTTGTGAAGATGGGAATGGTACCGTTGACCATTTCACAATTATTAGCATAGAGTTCCTTCCTTGACCCTCTCCAACACGGTTTCCACTGTACTTCGGATTCAAATTTTGACTTAATCTAGTTTGCTCTATTTGGTTCATTGCTTTGACTTGCACAAGAATTGGCTTATGGCCCAGGAAAGTATGAGCTTTGATTTGCACAAATAAGCAGGCCTCAACACTATCACACATTGGTAAGGTATATCTACCAAAGCCCACAATTTTTTATGAGCTTAGATCGTACCAACCCAAATGGCTATTGGACTTGTCCAACGCATATATAAAGCTTGCCCCAGTTGGTGACAAAAAGGTTCTGCTTCTATGCCTTTCATCGTTGATTCTAAATGGTGAAAAGGGATAACTTCCCTTGTTTTACCAAAGTCCCAGGCATAGATACAATATTGTAAAGAAGAACAAGAAAGCTGTACCAATACAGTAACCAAAGCAGCGTAAATTACATACACAACTCCTGGTCCTGAATCCTTCTCCTACCATCTCTGTAATAACAGTCAAAATCCCAATTATGAGACACATAACTCCACCAACAATGCTGGTGCGAAGTCCATCAGCCAGCCAGTTAGGTGTGACAACAAATAGAGTAAAGCGAGAAACTGCAAACAAAAGGGACAAACAACAATCAAACAAAGAGAACATTCAGTTATCGATAGGAACAGATGCTCCTTGATCATCTAAGAAATAATGTACAAACCTGGAAAATTTTCAGGAAAGAATAGATTTGCCGCAGTTAAAAGAAAGGCTACCCAGTAACCCAACTCGCCTCTGAATATGGACAAGTACTTCTTTCACTCGGTGCACATCAAGTGAAGGCAATATTCAACATAAAAAGGGACATGATTTAAGAAGCAAAACAATAAGAACCTTAAAATCATGAAGAATACAGATGGAAAGCTTATGAACAGATACAACGCTAGAAGCGTAGTCTGCATGGATGATTTCCTCCCTGTTTGGTTCAGTATCAAAAGGAATCTGCAAGACAAGGATAAGAAGAGATTAAAAAAAATTGATCAAGGATATTATTTGAGCATATGGACATACCAATAGAGGCGCCCCAAGCCAACATAATTTTATGATGAAGATCAACTGAAGTTGCAGAATAAGAACGGAAGTGACCAATATGATTAATTAGTATCAGAATCTGAAGAGAAACTCACAAGGAAGAGATGGTTCCACCCCATTCAAAACTTGCTAGACTCCTGATAGATTTCGATTCCGGAAAGCCAATTGTTGCTTCTGTTGCGTTGTATACAAGACTTGCAGCCACCTCAACTATCAAATTGTCCATCTTTGCTCTTCTGGGTCAAATTCTCCACCATTCAACCTGAACTTTGCTTCATTTCCAAAGATGTTTTTATCTCTTTCGACGATCGTGTCAGAAAGTGAGTTTGAAGATCACGGAGTTCAAGAACTTCAGATCTGCGTGTCTAAGAAGTTCTTTGTGTTGGGCTCAGCTCAAGTAATCTTGAACACCTGGCAAACAGGTTGCCTTACCATTCCTCGTACAAATCGAAATATCAAACATAAGTCTTGGGCTTCATTTCCCAAATCTGCCGTGGGCTGAAATTAACTTATAGAAGAAGAGTTGGGGCAATTAATCCTTTGTTTTTTCAAAAATTATTCTTTTCTTTTTAATGTTCTAAAGAACAAGTGCATCTTCATCAACTTTTACGGATCCTCCACATTATGCTTCACCTTTAAGTGCACTGTTATGCACGCAATAACATAACTGAACTGAATTGTGGGGTTATTCTATATGTGCTCCGTTTCCCTTGAGAACCTCACTTTTGACTCTTTGAATATCGAATAAGTTAAGCATTAAATCTCTTTTATTTAAAGAATCCCGAGAAAGTCGAGTTTCAATTTTACTTGTGATCGTTAAAATGTTTAATACAAATTCATGTAATTTATATATAAAAAATGATTCATAATTTAATATATTAAAATAGAATTTATTCATTTTATATGAATCACTCCACTCCTAAATATGAATACTTGTAAAATTTAATATCATATTATTAGTGTAATATTGGATTAAAGATTTGACTAAGCAAAATATTCCTCTATTTGTTGGATTAAAGATTTGACTAAGCAAAATATTCCCCTATTTGTAAATGAGATTTGAGTGGATTAGAAAAATAATAATTTAAAGAAACCACGAATTGATTAATAATTGTCGTTAAAAAGGTATATTGGTTACATATGGTCCATGTACTATTGTACTCTCATCATAGGAGTTATAACATGTATAGGAGTTATAACATCACATGTTAGGATATATCACAAGGGATGTGATTGGTTCGGAATGTTCCGGACTATATAGCAACAGTGCTAATATAATCAGAAATAGCTGAAAGTATTTTAGCTTTGTAATACGTAGTACTGACTTTATTATATACCCAGGATCAAACATAAAAGGATTAAAAATGAAAGTAATGCAAAATACCTCATTTCGGTTCTATCTTTGATTCCGATATCGATTCTGAGCTCCAAACAATCACGAATCTCCTAAAATCTTTATAGAAAGTGTTTCTCGACATGAGGTTTAGGACTTTCTACAGTTTTCTCAATACGTAAGCTCTCTTAACGGATCAGAGATTCCTTACGCTTACGATTGATATGAGCAACTGCAGGAGACCTTAACCTTTATATAGCTTCCATATCGGGCTTCCCCATCACCAGACTGATATGAGTCCGGTTCACTTCGACCCATTAATCTAGATTATGTATTGGGCCACTTTATTATCTCGATCTAGATCAAATTATATAACTTAATCGATAATTTATTTAAAAATTGAAAAATGCAATTAATAGTTGTCCAAATTTATGGGAAAGGACAAAATTGTCAAGATTCTCCCCTTTGGACAAGCATTAATTGCAGTTTTGACTCTAGTTTAAAAACAGTTTAAAACTCAGTTAAGCCATGCAACTGAATTAGTCGACTAAGTTTTTAAAACAAAATATTTGATCCAAAGATAATGAAAGTCCATCATTCTGTCCTGCAAGTCTTTCGATATCGGAAAGTATCAAATGCATGTGTCATGTGTGATACAGATCCAATACAATCACGTATACCTAATATCTCACTAACATGAATGAGAAAATAGAGTGTGGGAAACTAGGATGATACCTTTATAATCTAAATTATATCATCTTCGTTTGTAGGACTCGATTCCTCAAACTTTATTCTAAACTGCATTAGAAATCATGTTTTCTCTCACTGAATGCTAAATAGCATTAGAGAAAAACTTGTTTCCTCTCACCAAATGCTAAACGACATTAGAGAAAACATTTATATTCTTCAACTGAATGCTAAACTGCATTAGAGAACCTTTTTGAGATTAAAAACTAATATCCCCTTATGTCATGTCAAATTCATAGATATCTATACTAAAATTGTATGTATCTAAATGATATAGGCTCAAGGTCAATCTATATATATACCCAATGACTTTTAAATGCTTAAGATCGACATAAATCTTAAGACTTTCATATATATTATGATAATGTATGATAATACGTATTATTGAGGATAAACGATGATCATCTTTGTTGATGAACCATCACACTATCATAATACATCAAAATGTACAAATGTACATGGAGCAAACATAATGATCCCCTAACTAATAGTGTCTAAAGGCATCAAAACACCTATAATGTATACTTGTGTTATAAACATAAGTGGGCAAAGTCCTTTAGTTAAAGGATCAATTTACAGTTCCTCAGTTTTTAAATGCTCCAAACCTTAAATGTCACCTTTTCGCATCAATACCTTTATGACCAAATAATTGACCTTTAAATGCTAAGACCTTATGATATTCTTTATTGTTATTAAACAACATAATAAGAAGATTACCACAGTACAACCAAATAGGTCTAGCTACTATTAAGTCAAGAAGACTTCACTTCTATTAATTTTGATGACAATCAAATAATAATAATCTTAGAAGTATGTGAATTGTTTTGATAAGTTTGTTAAGTGCGCAGAAAAATGTAAGTGACACGAAGTCAAACTCAGAAGATACGCAAAATCAAACCCAGAAGATGCGTAGTCAATACCAGAAGATATATGGTCAACATCAGAAGATGCGAAGTCAATACCAGACGATATAGAAAGTCATTATAAGAAGATACACTTCAGTATAAGAAGATAAAAGTCATCATAAGAAGATATACGTCGACACCAGAAGAAGCGTGATAACAGAAGAAGCATGACACTAGAAGAAGTGCGATACCAAAAGAAGCGACACTAGAAGAAGTGTAATACTAGACGATACCAATGGAAACTATTCTAGAACGTCAATTAGTTAGTTAGTTGGAGTTAGTTATAAGACTCAACTAATAACAATTTCTAGAAGATTCAAGAAGTAGTTTCTCAAGAAGACAGTTGAAGACTTAGGCTATAAATACTAGTCTTAGTCGTAAACAAAATAATGTTTTTATAAGAGAGAAAATCTGATTGTACAATACTTAGAGAAACTCTATATTCAAGTGTAAAAGAAAGAGAGCGAATACATCTATAACATGAAGCTCAAACAACATCTTTCGAAGAGAAAGAAAGGCTAGAGCCTGAAGAGGCTAAGAAAGCAGATAAAGAATACTTTGTGAGAGAGACCTGAAGAGGCTCTGCAAGTGTAGAAAGAATACTTGTAAAGTTGAAGAGTATAGTGAAATCTCAGACAAACTTTGAGGACTAGACGTAGTCCAAAGTTAAGGGTGAACTAGTATAAAATCACGGCGTCTATTCTCTAGTTCTTATCTTTCAATTTTCTAATTGTTAGAAGAGTAGATAATAATTTTTGCGATTGCATTACTCATTGACTTTAGTAAATTGTGTTTGTGATCATCTGAATTTGTAAAAAAATCCAAAAAATTTCTAAAGATTAATATCTTTGAAGATTTTACACAATTCAACCCCTTTCTTGTATATTTTACATATTATACGTGATTTCTATATTAACAAATAATTTACTTCAGTTGGTATCAGAGGTTTCCAAGAAACACTATTACAAAGTGAGAATAAAGATTCATGGCTGAATCACAT
Source organism: Erythroxylum areolatum (assembly GCA_024520975.1). Lineage (NCBI taxonomy): Eukaryota > Viridiplantae > Streptophyta > Magnoliopsida > Malpighiales > Erythroxylaceae > Erythroxylum > Erythroxylum areolatum. The sequence goes on along the minus strand of JANIJH010000223.1, from coordinate 55,215,939 downwards.
CTTTCTATAGCTGAAAGTGCCTCGGTCACAAGACCTCCTACATTCAATGATGAAGATTACCATTATTAGAAGGACAGGATGCGGCTCTTTATAGAATCCACACATATTGATCTTTAAGATATCATTGAGAATGGTCCATACACACTAACAAACGACAAAGGCAATAGCATCTCTCGTGACAAATGGTCAATCGATCAGAAAGCTCGATTTCAATTAAACTCAAAGGCCAAGTTCTTTTTAAGTTGTGCCCTAAGCAGAAGCGAATATGATAAGGTTCATAGATGCGAATCTATAAGGAAACGTGGGACACATTAGCCATTGTAGATGAAGACGCAAATCAGGTGAAAGAGTCCAAGATTAGTATTCTTGTTCATTAATATGGGCTATTCAAGATGAAAGATAATGAGAATATTGATTAGATGTTTGGACGTTTCTAAACAATTGTTAATGGACTTAAAGCTCTTGGGAGAATCTACGATAATCAAGATCATATCAGAAAGATT
>JANIJH010000223.1:55093709-55107695 GCA_024520975.1 Erythroxylum areolatum | reverse complement strand
TTTTCTCATCAATTTCCTCAAGGCATAAAAACTTCTATAACATAATTCATATCCGAAAACACTCATTGAATTCATTTTAATATTTCTAATTTCCACCGAAAGTTTGGGGTCCAACACAAGTTGTTACTAAAAAAATAAAAATCTATGCATATATTTAAGTATTGGTGGTTGAGCATTGTCACGGTTTGTTTGCCACTGTCCAAAGTTGTACATGACACATGAGAATGGCCTTACACACACACATTCCTTAATACTATGGCAGGTTAGAACTCGGTATGGGGATTATGAGGTTGTTGAGGTGGTTCCTTGAATAAACCTAGTATCATGTACTATTTGTAGTTTTTGAAACATGGTTAGAAGATTTTGAGCTAGGTGATAAAAATTAGCTTATACTTTGTTTTCCTCACTTTTTGCCCGAGGACAATCAAAAGCTAAGTTGGGGTTATTTTGATAGGCTAATTTTATACTATATTTTACGTCCTTAATTTTTTACGTTTTGATTACTCTTTGATTCATTTTACCTTAGTAAACCACCTAAAATTGAGTTATGTTCACTTTTTATGGGTGAAAGGCGATTTTTGCTTATAAAAGTGCAGAGTTCAGTTTTTTGAATGTATCTTCTTCATTTCAGCTCCGACTGGGGAAATTCAAAATCTTAAACAAAGATAAGAGGATGGAATGCAACTTATATGAAGAAGTCAAATCCTAGTTCTGTTGTTTGATAAGTCAAAAACAGCAAAGAAGTTGCAACTGACTCTTGACTCTGATATCTGCTGACATATCTTGAGTTGTCCATGTCCAACTGAGGTGATTCAAGAGCCCACATAAAGAAGACATCTAGACCTACGATTTTTATAAAGATACTAGGTCAAAAAGAGATCGAGAATATACCCATAAATCACATCTAAGATCTGCCCGGAATAAGTTTCCTAAACAGACTCAATTTCCTAATTGTATTAGAATTCGTAAATTGTGGGCGTGATTAGAATTGGGAGAGATGATTTTAGGGTTTTTTAAAAGGGAAAAAAAACACAGAAGAGAGGGAGAGAGTTTCAGCCAACACAATACTCAATAGGAGGCTCTCATGTTGGAGATTGAAGGCTTCTTTTCTTTCTTCGTAAGGGAATAATTTTAGGGTTTAGTTTGCTGTTTTTATTTTAGATTGGATTCTAAATTTTATTTAATGAATTCTCTGAGTTTTTTGAACATATTTAGAGTTATTATTAATATAATAAACTAATTTTATTTGCTAGGATTCTATGCGGAACCCTAATTGATTGTGTGTATGTGATTTATGGTGAGTTGAATTGATTTACTTGCTAGCTAGTTGTTTATTTCATTTTGTGCTTAGTGCTTTTAATTGTCTGGCCAATAGTTAATTAGTTTGAAAGGATTAGGTGATTCTCGACAGAGATTATTTAGTCCTAGATTTAATTGGATGAAATAATATGCATGTTGAGGATAGAAATATGCCTGAATGTGTATGCAATTGTGAGTGGATGCTAGTTTTTAATAAGTCTTAATTTAGTAATTCACATAGACATATAGTGTTTTATTCTATTAGGATATAGGTAATAGGTTGCGACAACAAATATCACATACGTTAGAGCATTCGGTTGACAATCATTAAAGTTCATTAGTGTTAAACAGATAATGCACTAGGTCTGCTATAGATTAATTTCAACTACTATAATTTGCATTGCATAATTGATTAGGTGGAGCCACTAGAATCCTAGGCTTTTCTATTTGGTTGATTTCATATCTTTATTATCGATTTCATATTCTATAGTTAGTTTAATTTTAGCTTAATTAATTTCCTAAATTCCTACTTTCAGTTACCTAAATAGAGTCGTAACCTAGTAGTTTAATAGTTAGAGAATTTAATTTATTCCCTGTGGATATGATACTTGGATACTTCCAAATTATTACTTGTGATCAAGTGCACTTGCACGTATCATCGTGATTAGAATTACGCAATCAAATATGCAACAAGAGTGAGATCATATGCAAGTGATAATTTTTGGGCTCCAATTAAAACTCTCACAACATCAATCAAGAGCATTCAACTAATCTTAAAGGATCCAATCTCATAAACAAACAAACAAATGATATATATGACCAAAAAAAAAACAAATCGAACACTAGATAGACGTGAAAAATCTTCCAATATAGAGAAAAAAGTCACAGGACAAACTTACAAACAAATCCATTTATTCAATTAAGAACTTACAAGAGTCTAAATGTTACAATCTATTGACCCTTTTTTGAAACTATACCATAAAATAACTACAAGTTATCTTATCAAATTTTAGTATCTAGTGCAAATTGTTGCCCCGAATGAACAACACTCTCAATCTAATCTTGAAACCAACACTCAAAAAAGATAACTTGTTGCAAAAGTTACTAATTATAGAATGAGAAAGACTTTTTAGTTCACTCTCATTCTCTTTGTTTTCCTTTTAGACGTTCATTTCTTCATATTGATGAACCTCATCATTTCACCTTTTACACTAAAAAAATATGGTTTTATAAATGGACATAATCACTTACACAACTATGTAGGTCTATTTCCCAACTATATTTTAAGGAATCGCGAATATACATAGTCTTAGTCAGTCACATATGGTCCACCTATACAACTGTGTATACTTGGAACATAGGCATGTATATTTCCCCACGATCATATATGATAGGAAAACTGGTGTGTCTTCTAATTTTACACGATCATTTGGGTCATCATCTATCTTATAAATATTCGCAGTCTCTTATGTAGTCTTCACAACTGTATAAGTCAAGAATACGGTCATGTTGTGCTCTACATGGCTGTGTCTATCAAGAATGACTTCAAATCAACCGTTATTTGTCTTGACTTCAATCATTCATCATTTCAACTTTCAAGATCTCTGAAACTCACTTTTGTCTCCAAATAGGGCTGCACACTTAACAATAATATCTTACAAATGAAAAACTCTATCCTCCGATACTAAAAAATCTAATTAAGAGGCAAAATAATAAATTTCTTATTTTTAGGGTAGAAGGTATTCTTATCTTTCTTTTCGTGGCTAGCATTAAGTTAAAGAATACTAAAACCTATAGAAACATACTAAAAACTATGTTTTTAAAATCAGATTGAAAGTTAAACTAATAAGACAAGAAGTTTAAGATTTAAAAGGTTTAACTAATATTAGACTATTATAAAATTAGTTAAAGATTGAATAAAATTAAAATTGAAAGAGATTGTCCTTAATTTAAAGTTTAATTAAAAAAAGGAGACTATTAAATGAGTTTATTTTGGTTTATAAAAATCGATAAGTTTACAAAAATTGATTGATTAATTAATTAACTGATTGATTTTTATCAACAAGAATTATTAAGTAAATTGAATCAAAAAGTTAAAAACTAAACTGAAAAGTTAGTCGATTCAAATAAGTTACTCGAACGGGTTTGATTTTTTAATCATATACCAAAATAACTGCTTTATTATGCTTAAGTCATGTTGTTTCAAGTAAATTCATTAAAATCAACAAATATCCTTTTAACATGTCGCCATTTGATACAATATGTAAAAATTTAGAGATACAAATTGAAAATAAAATTAATATTTATGGACTCAATCCATGAAAGATAAATAGACGTGTATTAAATTTAAAATAAAATTCATTCAAATTTAAAGTCTACTAATCTAAATAAATTTATAATGGAAGTTATTTTTATCTTAATGAAGTCTATAATTCTTTTTCTTTAAGTAGTAAAATTGTAAAAATCAAAACATCTCGTTAATATGATTCTTAAGTAGTAAAATTGTAAAAATCAAAACTTCTCGTTAATACGATTCTAAGTACAAAAATACCTGAAAAGTGATATCATTATAACTTAAACTTACATTTTCCGAATTAATAATTCTATTGGACACTATTTTGAATTAGGAGCATTCTTAAATTTCAAATCTTTTGATAATTATAAAAAAGGAGTATAAATCATCATTTTTTAAGGCTTAGGGAAAAGAAGACCTTTCAGTGCATTCAATTTCAGTAGAAACACTAGCAAATGTTCATGTTCGGCCTTAAAATTGTAGCCTAAAGTTAACTAGGCCCAATTTTAAGGCACATATAAAAAGCCTTCACAATTGGCTTCTTATTCCATACTATTGGATTTAAAATAAGCTCCCACTACGGAAAACATACCATACAATTAATGAAGATAGGTTAATGTTTAAAAAAAGCTTTTAACTTGGCATACTTTGTTTTGACCTGTTGCTGCGTGAAATACTTGATTCTACATCCCGTCACATTATTTTCGAGTATATAGTTGGAAGTTGGAAACATTTCATAATTATTTGTTTTAGAAAATCAATTTGTCCGATATGTATTAAATTGTTTAAAGATGATAATAAGTTGAATTAGGTGCGAATGTGTGTCTAATTTAAAATTTTTCTACTCAAAACAAATTATTTGATGAAATTTAAAATATTAAAAAAGTTCTGAATTTAAATCTGATTTAAAATTTAAAATGTAGAATTCAAGAAATTAAATAAAATTTAAATTTGATTTAAAATTTAATTAACTTGTATTGGTCTTGATAATTTCAATCCGAATTAAGTTGAACCAGATCAAACCCTTTTGCTACCCTTAATTAGGATATTGAAGTACGATCTTCTCATTTATCAATAATAAATATGGTTGTCCATCATACATAAGGAGAATTGAATTGTTTGCCGGCTTCGTCATTCAGTTTTCCTCTTCAGGCTGTCTTCTTCTCCGTTTAAACTTGAGTTTTCCACACCCACGAAACAACAGATATATTTCTTGTCATTTTCCATAGTGACGAGTTAGACATCATTCAATACTAATTAGCGTCTTGTTAATCCCTTTTGAGCTCATTAAGTATCATAAACTCAGAGACGGAGGCACATGGAGCCCAGTGGTGCACTGGTCCCCCAAATTTTTTAAAAAATATTAAATATTAAATATTTTTAATATATATATATATAATGATAAAATTATTTGGAGTCCTGTGATACGTTGGGCCCCCCAAGATTTAAAAAAATTAAATTTTTGAGCCCTCCTATTTTAACTTCTTGGCTCCGTCACTGTATAAACTGCACATATTACGCATCATGGGGTAAATGTTCAATGAATTCAGGAGACTAATTACGTATTATAGGCAAAGTTATTGAGCAATCATATTTTTGGACTAAACTCCTGCTTCTTTAATGACCATAAAAATTAACTCGTAGTGTTGTCGAATTAATCACTTTTTCCTTTTTAATCATAGACTATTTTATGCAATTGCTGTGCACTCAACACTTCTTAATCCTTTTCATTTCTTAATCTTAACAATAAACCGCTTGATTCATTCAGATGTCTAGCTATTTGAAATAGGATTATTTTATTGAACAAGTTAGGACCAAGTTATTTAAGGATCATGTATGGTTATATTTACTTGCCCTTGCAAACAGTTTCTCATCTTTATAACACATGTGATTAAGCTTAAAAACCACTAATAAGACTAAATCAAAGAAGTTGCAGCCATAAATTCCTTCTTCTATGAAGGCCTGGTGAGTGATTAAAATTAGTTACTCTTTTGTAACCATTAAGTTACAGTTTGTCAAAATTGCAAATGAAAGGTTGCGTACGTTAATGTCCCTCTTTCAACCCTCGAAAAGTAGGAAACCTTATGTACAGAATACGTTAACTTTGATTTCAAACAACTTCAACACAATTGGACTACGAAGTGGACACCAAATTGTAATGATAAAAAATATTAATGTGGAAAGAGAACATTTATAGTTATTATTTGACAATTTTATAGATATAAAAATTAAATTAAATTTTATTTGATTTTTACTCACCAACAAATGGCATTTATAACATGTAAGGTATTTCAATTTATAATAGTTATAAAGTTATGAAGTGTATCAAATTGAAGGTTCTCTTTTCTTTTTCTTTATGAAAATATTCACTTCTTTCAATTACGTGTGAATTAAGTATAATAGGAACAACTTAGAGTTTCTTATTAGTTATTTAAATTCAATTTGTTACTTTAAATTTGATATTATTTTAAATATGCAAGACTTCAAGTTTATGTTGATCTCAGGGTTGAACCTGCAACTCTTTAAAAGTTGTTTTTCAAATATAATTTTTGTTGATATAATCAGGTGCAAGCTTAGAGTAAGTTATCTACCATGCTTAGAAACTGTACTTCCTTTTTATACCAAGAATGATAAGTACATAAGTGAGAACATTTATACATATAGCAATTTGAGAAGAGGGAGGAATAGAGATAGTATAGTTAATTTGCTATGATTTAAACTGAATTAATTTGATTCAATTTAACTTAAATTATTAGCTCCAATTTTAAATTTCTTTAGTTAGAAAAGATAGCCAAATTAGTTTAAATAAATTAAGATAAAATAAATTTTTTATTTAGTTGTTAAGTGGATAATTAACTAAAATAATATTATTTTATTTAAAAATAATAATGTAAAGCAATATTTATTTATTAAATATATTCAAAACGAAGTCATTTTATCTATTAAACTATTTCGTCTTATTCCAATCGAGCTTTAGATAACTTCAAGCAGTTTTCCAGTAGAAGACGTTGGCAAGACAAAATACTCTTAAACTTAGAAAAAGAACAATATCGATTTGCATTCAATTTCCTCAATCCTTCAATTTATAAGAGCTCGAATGGCATCACTTTACTCCATAATCGTTGAGGTAGTGCCAAAGATCGACGCGTACATTTGCCGTGCATGCATAATGCAGCGCATTGTCGCTGGTTTTGTCTGCTTGTCCTTTTTGTCCCAGGATTCGATCTTCTATCCTCGACCGCAACACTCCCTTCTCATGAAAGAACCTCCATTGTTGTCACTGTACAAGATTTTGAGAAATTATTTGGGGAGGTTAAAACGTCAAGTTAATATATTAATGTGATATTATTTCCAATTCTAAGGAGAAGTACTTCTTTAAGTTTTGTCTGTCATACACCGGGAATAAAGTTGGTCTTACGTGATGACATACGAAATTGTATTGATTCTGCAATAAATATAATTCCGTTTTAATAAAAATAAGAAAATACTTATTTTGATTATAAGGTAAAATAAAATTTTCATCACTAAATTATTAATTATTGCTAGTTCAGTTGTGTCATTGTTTTAATGTTCCGTGACTCAGAATATTCTGTAGTGATTTAAAATATCTTGTGGTATTTTGACTCAAATCTGATTGTAAAAGTTTCCAAAATCTCATTAACCGTCTGTCTTCATAAGTCGGTATACTAATTCTAGTATGTGAATTTAGGAATTAGGTGTGTCCTGGCATGGCAGAGGAAAATAAAGGAAGAGGAAATCTAAATCTGAAAAAAAAAAAAAAGAGTTTAATATCATATTAAACCAAGAGACTGAACCTGGAGGAATTTCAGGGCTATGTTCAACCAATCATGCCAGGTAAAGGATTGATATTATTAAATATTAATTTGCTTCAGGTTCTTGTCATTTCTTTGGCATGAACTTGGCTTGGGAAGTGGGTCTGATTAATTCCACTTTTTTAATTCTCTCTCATATTGATTTTCAGCTAAAATCCTGACGGATTGAGCCCTCGAATGCTGGAATTGCACGCTATGAAGAATCTCGTGGATCAGACTCCGACTATGTCCCATCTTAAAATCATCTGTTTTACGCACTACAAAACATGTCAGGCCAAGCTTTTACGCTTGCTAGATTCAACTCGAAAGTTTAATCTGCATATATAACACACTGTCAGATTAAATAATTCAGTAAGGATTTTGGCTCATAACAACATCAATCTTGAATCCTTCAATCACCTTCACCGGTATACCAAATATGCATAGTTCGTGACCTTTTCGAGCGAGAGCTATGGACTAAAAATAAAATTTTCGAGCATACCTATATTATGATATTTTGTCATTGCTCATATACCTCTGTTATAATCGAACAGTCCCATTATAATAATCAAAAGTGTTTCGATTTGTCCTGATTTTGACGCTTGGTGGAAGATGTGACGTCCCACCAGCAGGACAATGATTGATCTTCAACCTCTAATTCAATACGTTTTGCTTAGAATTAATTTTGTATCTTTTCCATTGCCACAAGGAGACATTGTTTATTATTGGAAACCATGTGATATGATAAATATGTTAAGTTTCATTTTTTTTTGCATTATTTAGTTTTCTTGTTTAGGAGTTCTAATAGGGGTTTAATTAGGAAAATATTTTCTAGAGCTAGTCATTATTTTAGGTGTGAATATTGTACATCAAAGTGTACATATTGCTTTCTAGTGGTTAATGAAAGACAAGTTATTGACTTTTAAAATTCTTCATGACATTAGAGTAAGGAATAAACTCTGGAACCCTAAACACATAGTGAGAGAGCAACAAATATGGCTGAAGGCATTAGTAAAGGAGATGGAGCAATTTAGGTGAAAATGGGAAGAAGAGCAAGATGCTTGATTCAACGTCTCCATATTACGTGCATCTTGGTGACAATCCGGGATTAAATATATACGACTTGACATTGAAGGGAAAAGCTAACTACGATGAGTGGGCAAAAGCTAACCAGAATGCATTTAAAGCCAAGAGAATAGCTGGTTTGATAGACGAAACTATCAAGATATCGACCGATGATTCAAGCAAGATCGAAGACTAATGGAATGCAAACTCCATGCTCGTTCATTGGAAGATGATTTTAATTAATCCGTTATTAGGTCTGTTAGAGAATATAAAACCAATTAAGTTAGCTTCACATAACTTAAACTATTATGGTGAAATGATCACTTAACATGGTATTAGAGTCTTTGTGACCAAGTAGTTGTGAGTTCAAATCCTACCACCTACCTATTATTCAGCACAAGGTAGAGTGAGCCTATGCAAGTTTCAAACCCAAAAGGCTTTCACTTGAGGAGGTGTGTTAGTAAATGTATAAAACCAATTAAGTTGGCCTCACACAATAGCTTAAGCTCACACAATAGCTTAAGCTATTGTGGTGAAACGGTCACTTAACAAGGTCCACCCTCACATGCATAGATAATGTGAAATACCTTTGGGATGATCTCAAAGAGTGATTTTTTGTAGGAGATTTGATGAAGATATGTCAATTGAGGGAGGAGATCAAGAATTGCAAGCAGTAGGGGAAAAGTGTTGCGACATACTTCAGTAGTCTTAATGTTGGTTTTCTATCCTACAAAGGAAGTGGGTGAGATTAGAAGCCTCCATTAAGGCTATATAAGGAGGCATATGCTTAAGGTTTTATATATCCCAAAATCTCTTTCCCATAACCTTGTGTATTAATTCTTGGTGTAGATTGTGAGATTTTTATCTTGTAATCTTTGTTTTCTATAATGAAAAGTTTTCTATTCTTGCCAAGGTTTTTCCCCATATTTGTTAAGGGGTTTTTTAAATTAAATCTTGTGTGTCTTTTTTTAGTTCAATTTTTTATTGGTATGATTGCTCTATCCAGGTTGAGTTCATCTCTTATCAATGGTATCAAATCCTAAGGGTTGTTCAAGTATGCTTTGTGGTTGCAGCATAGTCTAATCTTCCACTTTAGAAATTAAGTTTTTCTTTTGTTAAGGGTGGTTCTATTCTCAAGTTCTTGTTGTCATTTTTTTGGGCATTTTTCATTGGTATTTGAGATGATTGAGTGCATGTCTAGGAAAATCTCTGTATAAGGAGACTGGGTTTAAATGGGACCGTTTATGGAACTTTCCTGGTGTGCTACAGTCTTATTATACACTAAATGGAGGTAACTCGAGGAGGTTTCCCTTTTTAACGTAAAAGAGTGGGAGTCAATTCTTGTGATAGAAGCAATGTTAACCATTTATATTACAAAGTTTGACGAAACAAAATTCTCGTTATGGAAATTGATGATGAAGGCATTATTAGTAAAAGATAACTATTTGAAGGCCATCAGTGCTAGGCCAGTGGATTTCATAGATGACATTAAATGGAAACAAATAGACGCCTTGGCCATGTCATATTTGCGTCTTGGTCTATTGGACGATATCTTGCAAGGTGTAGAGGAAAAGAAAACAACCAAGGACATATGAGATCATCTCATAAAGTTATATGAAGCTAAGTCTCTTTATAACAAATTTTTTTTGAAGAGGTGACTCTACATACTCTGAATGTCTGAATCTACTTTAGTAACAGAGCTTATCAATACTCTGACTTCTCTATGCTCTCAACTTTCAAATTTGGGATATAATGTAAATCCAGCTGAACGTTCGGAGATTCTACTTCAAAGTCTTCCAAATTCATATGACCAACTCATCATTAATTTAACCAATAACATCCTCTCAGATACTTTAGTGTTTGATGATGTTGTTGTTTCAATTCTTAAAGAAGAAAGTAGACACATCAACAGGGAAGAAAGGCTGACAAGTTTGCATTAAGCAGAAGCCTTATCGATGACGAGGATGGTTAATGGAGCATGATTCCATTAGGAGGAACAAATAAGGAAGGTTGAAATCCATAAGTAAGAAAAATCTTAAGTGTTACAACTGCGGTAAGAGAGGACACTTTAAAAGTGAATGTCGATTCAAGAAGGGTGGAGATAAGGCCTCTGAAGCATCAACTTCTCAAGGATGTGTTGCCAATGGAGAAATCTTATACAGTGAAGTAGCAACAGTGTTCAAGGATAGAGTAGAGATCACTAATGCTTAGATAATATATTCAGGAGAAATGCGGCATGTGACTCCTTATAGAGATTGGTTTCACACTTATAAATCAATCTTTGCAGCATCTTTATATATGGGAAATGACCATACCTTAGAGATTGCTGGGATTGGCACCATCAAATTGAAGATGTATGATGGTACATTTCACACTATTCAAAATATGCGACATATTAAAGGCTTGAAGAAGAATTTATTATCTTTAGAATAATTGGAAAAATTGGGTGCAAGACCTCCATTAAATGAAGTTATGAAGGTGATTAAAGGAGCAATTATAGTAATGAAGGCAGAAAGGATAGCTGCAAACTTATACAAACTTATGGGAGAGATGTATCTGGAAGTAAATGCATCAGTTGTATCTGTTAGTTCTGCAGAAAATACAATAAAATTGTGGCACTATAAACATGGCCACATGTTAGAACAAGGTTGAAGATTCTTGCTAAGCATAAACTACTCCCTAGTCTAACAAAGGTATCATTATCCTTTTATGAGCACTACGTACAAGTAAGCAGTATAGACTAAAATTTAATGCATCAAATTCTAGAAGTAAAGACATTTTAGAAATTATTCAATATGATGTATGGCAAGCATCATTTATGTCTCTAGGTGGAGCAAGGTATTTTGTGACTTTTATTGATGATTACTCTAGAAGATGTTGGGTGTATCCTATCATGAGAAAGGGAGATGTATTTCTAACCTTCATAACATTTAAAGCGCAAATTGAGTTAGAGACAAAGAAGAAAATCAAGTACCTCAGGACCAATAATGATGGAGAATATACTAGTGACGAGTTCATTGATTTTTGTAATCGAGAAGGCATCAAACGTCAACTCATGGTACTTCACACTCCTCAACAAAATGAGGTGTTAAAACGAATGAATAAAACTCTGATTGAAAAAACTAGAGCCATGTTTAGAATTGCAAGAGTGACAAAGTCTTTCTAGGCAGAAGCAGTGAAAACCCCCCACTATGTGATTAATTGATCATCAATAAGATCGATTGATCTGAAGACATTGATGGAGATGTGGATCGGTAAACCAGCAGATTATTCTCAGTTACATACATTTGGAAGTCCTGTGTTTGTGATGTATAATACCTAAGATATCATAAAATTAGATTTAAAATCCATAAAATGTAGTTTTATCGAGTATGATTATAAGGTCAAGGGGTATCGACTCTGGGATCCCACTGCCCACAATCTTGTCATTAGCAGAGATGTCATATTTGAAAAAGATAAACTGCAAGAGAAAGATGAAAATATCACATCTAAAGAAAATTATAAAGTTGTAACGATTCAAGAAGAAAGGAAGATTGAACAGAAAGATTCTACTAAAGCCATAACAGATCACTAGGAGCAAGACTTGATTGAATATGAAAATATAGAAGTTTGACGGTCAACCCATGAAAGGAGAACCCCAATCTGGCAGTCTAATTATATTATAGAGGGCAATGTTGCGCACTATCTCCTAACAAAAGATGGAGAACCATCAACATTCCGAGAAGCCACAAATAATTCAGATGCATCACTTTGGATGGAAGCAATGCAGGAAGAAATATAAGCTCTTCGTAAGAATAAGACATGGAAGCTTATGCCATTACCACAAGGGAGAAACCCCATTAGAAACAAATGGGTATACAAGATCAAATGTAACAGTGATAATCAGGTGTAGTGGTATCGTGCAAGGTTGATGGTAAAATTAAATGCTCAGAAAGAAGGTATTGACTTTACCAAAAAATTTCACTTGTAGTTCCTCTTAATACAATTCAGATTATCCTAGCTATGTGTGCTACATTTGATCTATATTTAGATTAGTTAGATGTAAGAGGAGCTACGAGTTGGGTGTCTAAATTACAAACAGTTGTAACATTATCTACAATAGAAGTTGAGTATATGGTAGCTACATAAGCTTGCAAGGAATCAATATAGATAAAAAGGTTTTTGGAGGAGCTTGGGCACTGACAAGAGAAAATTCCTTTGTATTGTGATAGTCAGAGTGCCTTCTATATTGCAAAGAATCTAGCTTTTCATTCCAGAACAAAACATATAGCAGTTCAGTATCATTTTGTTTGTGAAGCGGTGGAAGATGGAAGTGTGGACATGTAGAAAATTCACAAAAAAGAGAACCTAGCATATGCATTAACAAAGCCAATCAACATTGATAAATTCATATGGTGTAGATCCTTATATGGCTTGGTAGAGACGTAGACAGCAGAGAAATGGCAAGATAGAAAGAACGATGTGGAGATTGATTAGTTCTCAATCAAATCTCTAAGTGGGAGATTGTTGGTTTTCTATCCCACGTTGGAAGTGGGTGAGATTAGAAGCCTCCATTAAGGCTAAATAAGGAGGCATATGCTTAAGTTCTTATATATTCCAAAATCTTTTTCCCATAACCTTATGTATTAATTCTTGGTGTGGATTGTGAGATCTTCCTCTTATAATCTTTGTTTTCTATAGTGGAAGGTTTTATACTTTTGCCCGTACTTTTTCCCTATATTTGTTAAGTGGCTTTTCACATTAAATCTTGTGTGTTACTTCAATTTCTTTTATTGGTGTGCTTGCTCTATCTGGTTGGAGTTCATCTCCTATAACTTAAAGTTATATGGAAGGAACTTGCAGGCTATGTAAAAGTTTCAACTTATAGATGTGGAGGATACAAGTGTAGTCTGACTAAGGTATATTTAGAATAAGGAGATAAGGAGAAAGTCCACGATTTTTTAATGGGATTAGATACAACCCTCTATAGGAATACTCAAACAAATATTCTCAGCACTGATCCTTTACCCTTTTTAATTTGTTCATATGCATTAATCATCTAAGAAGAATGATATAAGTAGTTTGCAGGTCACGTGAGGAACGAAATTGTAACACCCCACTTCTGTAAGACCCGAACCCGACATCGATGGTGATATCCGAGTCCTTGCCCTGCGAGGGTAGCGTGCTACATCACTTGTCAAATCTCAGTATAAATTTTTTTTATCCATTATGTATATACACATTATGCGGAAAAAAATTTACATAATTAGAGCCAATCAATTATACAAAAATTCAGAAATACATAATATTATATAAAAATTTGTAGACACTAATGTAGACGCAACTGATCCCGACCTCATCTCCCACTTGTAAGCGGTCACTATACGCCCGTTGCCTAACGGGGTATTCTTCTGAGTCCTAAAAAATAATTGTAAATTTTGGGTGAGTTTTGTGAACTCAATGAGTGACCATCATCGATGGTCCACTCAACCCATGCAACAATCTCAATTTGCATAACATATATTAGCATTGCATATT
>JANIJH010000223.1:55081821-55093609 GCA_024520975.1 Erythroxylum areolatum | reverse complement strand
CCTAAAAACCAAACATATCGTTAACCCATTCTATAACTTTTAACACTCCAAATATGAATCAATCATCTAATCAAGAGGAATGAAGCTTTTACTTACTTGATTAGGCTTTAAAAATCTTCAAACTCTTCATGGATTCCTCAAAAACCCATCCTCTGCTTCTCTTCTTCTTCTTCCACAGTTTCCTCCTCCTTTCCCATTTACAAACCCTAATTTCTCCTTTTTATACCCTTACTAAATATGAAATGTCCCTTTTGCCTTCCTTTAAGCCTTAAAACTTATAATCTTAAGTGTCATACCCAAATTGCCCTTATACATATTCTTTTAACTTTCCTGCTTCAATTTAGAAAATTAACTCTTAGGGACTGAATTGAAATTCAATATCTTCGGATTCACACACTTTCATTGATTCTTTCATGTCTATCAAATTTCCATTTCAATCAATTCATTTTCTTTGACTTTCATAACCTCTCTCCAAATTTCAATGGCTCAAGATAAAAACATTCCTAAATCAAATCATTAATTTGTAGTGTCAATTGGACAGTCATTTTCAGTACCGGAAATCTCATAGGTATCCACTTAGCAATTTTATGTAGAATACACATAATTCACTCCAATTCAATTTTCCAAACACATAATTCACTCTTTTCACAATAATTACACTTATAGACACATATGCTGGGAATTGTCACGAATGCGTGTACAATCATGTGCATTTGGAAAAATTTTCATTCATATCAATATAGAGGCCATTTTATGCACGTATATGATGAGATACGTGTACACACTCACAATCCGATCCAAATTTACTATTTTATCCTTTCCATCGGTGATGGGATGTTACAGAAATAATGTTGTGGGTTTTGTAGTTCAAGAAAATTCAAGACCACTTAACAATCAAGCTAATGTGAAATGAGAATGAGTGATATGCTCGAACTACAAGAAGCTAGGGCATGAAGTCAAGGATTGTTATAAGATAATAAGGTACCTAGAATGGTGGGGTACTAGACAAGGACATGAAAGTGTAAGAAGAGGAGGAAACCATGGTGGACATAGAGGATATGGTTGAGGATGTGGTGGTGCTACAGTTGCTATTATGAATGTAATGTAAGTCATTGGTACAGGGAGTTCACTACAGGCTTCGACATCCTTTATAGAGGCACATATAGGTGATTTTCTAGCACTTTATAAGGAGGATTGGGAAATACTTGTATCGATGATGAATAATCATAAGTCGGCCATAACCAGGAAGCTCAATGGTAACCACTATTCTCATATTTAACTATTGGATTTAGAGGCATCGTAGTCTATGATCGGAAATAAAAATTGGCTCTCTAATATTCGAGAATTAACGGCATCTTCTGTTGGTCTTTTTTATGGACATTATACAATTTCTACTCATAAGGGTAGTGTGAACTTAGGAGGAGGCATTATTTTGCGACATGTATTATACGTTCCAAATTTGAATTGTAATTTGATTTCCATAGCATGTTTAATTACATAAATGAATTTTAATGTCATTTTCACTAATAAGCTATTTGTGATATATCACTGTACCTTGAGGACCCTAATGTTAGAAATGACTTATAGGTATATTTCCTTTTGTCCCAAATTGGAAAATTGCAACATAGTTTTAAAATTTATAAACCAACATGCTATTGTATAAGTTTGAATTAGTGGTTAGAGGATTTTAAAGAAATAACAAATGCACAACCCATATATATTTTGGGAGAATTTCATTTATTTCAAATATTTGTTAAGGGTTTTGATTTTTTAAAACATTTTCTAACTTGGTTCTAGTTTTCTATTTTATGCCTTAGTTTTTGAAATACAGCTCTTAAATTTTCTAATCAATTGAAAAACTTATCGTAATTTTTTATAATGATCAAAAACTAGTTTTACCTTTCCTTATATAAGCTATAATTTCCACATTAAAAGTGACACACCAAAAAGTATTTTCTCTTCAACTTTTGGAATTTATGGGCAATTGTAGCTCTTGTTTCAAAGCTTCTGACATAAGTACGTACATTGAAGGCTAGTTGTGCTTACCTTAGGAAGCAAACAGTCATATCAAAGGCATCCTAGTCACGCAAAAATTTTCTTTCAGGATGGTGACTTATTCACGACACATCATGATAAATTTTTCTAAACTAATTTTTGTATCCCAAATATCTGAAAATGAATCTATTTTTTTATTTCTTCTGTCTTCCTTCAATGGCTAATTTTGTTAATAAGACACTACCAAACCTTTCAAAACTTGAATCTTTAGATGGTGTTAATAATATAGCATTGGTTCTAGAAACTGCTAATTGTTTTAAACAATTAAAAGTTGATAATGTTTTGTTTTATGAGTTGCCACTTGAACATGCAACAACTGAAACACTTGCAACTCTTACACTACCCCTTTACTGAAAGAGAAAAATAGTTTGTTGATAAGTCTATGAAGTAATTTGAAAAGGACAATAACATTATTATGGGACACTTACTGAACCATATGAATAACAAACCATTTGACTTATTTGTTACACAATAATCTGCTAAGGTTATTTGGTATACTTTGGAAAAGAGGTATGGTGATGATGATATGGAAAAGAAGAAATATGTGGCTGACAAGTGACTGTTGTTTCAAATGGTGGATGACAAACCAATGTTGGATCAGGTGCATGAGTAC
The DNA here is from genome assembly GCA_024520975.1 of Erythroxylum areolatum. NCBI lineage: Eukaryota > Viridiplantae > Streptophyta > Magnoliopsida > Malpighiales > Erythroxylaceae > Erythroxylum > Erythroxylum areolatum. Next base: position 55,090,941 of record JANIJH010000223.1, on the reverse strand, counting down.
CAAAATCTGGTGGTTGATGTTCTTATAGAAGGCTTGTAGATGTTCGAAACCTTACAAGTTAATATGTTGTTAGAAAAATTTCCACCTTTTTAGAGGGATTACAAAAATCACTTGAAGCATAAGAAGAAGGACATGAACCTACAGGAGTTTATTAGTCATAGGAAAATTGAGGTGGCCAACATATTGAAAGATAAGCAGACGTCTTCTTCTGTTTCAATTAATGATAACCTTGTTGAATCTGCTGGTACTTATAAAGACATGTTTAAAGGGGAAGGAAAGAAAATGTAGAAAAATGGTGGTAAAAAAAAGTTCAAGTTATGAAAAAAACCTAAAAGAAACAAATCACTTGTTATGTCTATGGAAAACTAGGCCATAAGGCATACCAATTATTTAAGAGGAAGAATCAACATAATAGGAACCAAAATTTTGCATCTCAACCTACACCATAATCAGATCTTAATGACAAAGGGGAGATCATTGCTACTGTGGCCATGGAAGCCAATATGTTGAAAAATAAAACTAATTGGTGCTGAACACTAGAGAAATAAGACATCTCTGCACCAACAAAGAGTTTTTTCACGATTTTAAAGAGGCTGCAAATTGAGAATGTGTCTAAATTGATAACACTACTACTACTAGAGTGCTCAATAAAGGAAAGAGTTTCCTTAGATTTACATTTGAAAAACTTTGGATTTGAATAATGTTTTGTATGTTCCTTCCTTATATAGAAATATAGTTTTTGGTAGTTTGCTTAATAGAGTTGGTCTGAAAGCAGTTTTTGAGGATGGTTAGGTAATAATTACCATTTTATAAGAAAAGGGTATTTGATTGATGTATTGTTTGTTTTCAACATTATTTCTGTTGTTCCTAAGGTTGGTTCTTCTACTTCTAGTTATATTTCTAAATCTTTTAATGTGTGGCATAGTAGATTAGGACATGTGAATTTTGCTTCAATTAAAAGGATTAAAAATATGCACTTAATTGATATTATGGATGGTGAACATTGTTTAAAGTTGTCTGTTTGTGTAGAAGCAAAATTGGTTTCAAAAAACCTTTTAAACTTATCACAACTAGATACTACATTACCTTTATTGATTATCTTTCTAGATAGACTAAATTATATATGTTAAAATCAAACGATTATGTTGTAGAAATTTTTTTAAAATATAAAGTAGAATTCAAAAATCAATCGGATAAGAAAATTAAAAGGTTAAGACCTGATAGAGGCGAAGAGTATGAAACTAATTTTCTAAACAAAATTATAAAACAAATGACATCATTCATAAGACTGGATCACCTTATACACCTTAACAAAATGGAATCGCAGAAAGAAAATATTGAACCCTTAAAGAAAATATAAATGCAATGTTGCTAAAGTTCTGGTATATCTGACAATATGTGGGGGGAAGGTGATTTATCTGCAAGTTATATTCTTAAGATGGTTTCTCATAAAAAGTTACATAAAACACCTTATGAAATGTGGAAAAGTTTAGCTTCTAACTTGAAAATTTTTAAAGTGTTGGGGTGTTTATCTAGAATAGGCTTTCTAAACTTTAAGAAAGCCATTATTGGACCTAAAACCTTTGATTGTTTTTTTATTTGTTATGCTCAAGTAGTGCAACATATCGATTTATGTATATGAGTGATCATTCTATTTGTAAATCTAAAGATGTTGAATATTTTAATATATTTTTTTCTAGTGAAGAAAAATGACATTAGTAATAATGTTGGTCCAACTAATGTTGTTGTGATGCCTCATTCTTTGATTTTTAGTTATGTTTCAAATAAGTATGTCAATAAACCTAGGAGGAGTAAAAGAAAAAAATAGAAAATAGTTTTAGATCTATTCTTGTTACCGCTATTCTATTTGAGAATTCTAATAGAATATATGAGGGCATAGTGTCTACATTTCTAATTGAAGAAGATCTTAAAATGTTTGAAGGGTTGATAACTTTTATAGATGCTAGCTTTTGAAAAGAATGCATTAAAATTGAGCTAGGCTTTATAATATCAAACCACACTTGAGACTTAGATGATTTACCTAAAGGTAGTAAAATTATTAGGTGTAAATAGATAATTAAAAGGAAAAGAAGGCCAGACAGATTTATATAAAAATTTAAAGGAAAATTAGCAGTAATAGGTTACACTCGAAAGAAAGGCATTGACTATTTTAACATCTATTCTCCAATGACTAAAATTGCTACAATTAGAACTCTTATTGCACTTACTATTATTCATAACCTAGTAATACATAAAATGGATGTTAAAAGGACCTTTCTAAATGGTGATCTTAAAGAAGAAATATCTATGGAATAACTTGGAGGATAAGGTATGTAAACTTAGAAAGTCTCTTTATGATTTTAAGCAAACTCTTAAATAGTGGTACGAAAAATTTGACCATACATTTGTAACCAATAGGTATATTGCAAATGAATCTAATTCTTGTGTGTATTTTAGGTTTTCTGGAATAGATTATGTGATTATATGTTTATATGTTGATGATATGCTCATTTTCGATACTAATAAAAATGTGATAAAAGAGATCAATTTTTTTATCATCTTAATTTGACATAAAAGAGCTAGGAGAAGCTGATGTGATTCTTGTTATTAAAATTAATAAAACTAAAAATGGGTTTTTCCTTATGTCAATCGTATTATATTGAGAAAATGTTGGAAAAGTTTGATATTTTTGATGTAATACCTATAAGAACACCTTATGATCCTAGCTTGTCACTTAAAAAGGACAAAGGGAACTATTGTTTTAGAAGATGAATATGATAAGATAATAGGTAGTGTAATGTTTCTTATGAATTATACTAGACCTGAAATAACCTATCTTATTAGTAAATTGATTCGTTATACTTGTAATATGAATAATGAACATTGGAGTGCACTTCATCATTTACTTAAATACCTTAAAGGTATAATAAATTGGTGTCAACATTAAAGGCATAATAAATTGGTGTCAACATTTTAGTAAATTTCTTGCAGTATTAGAGGGATTTTATGATGTAAATTGGGTAACTAATAATGATGAAGTAAGCTCTACTAGTGGCTATGTCTTTACTTTAGGCAGAGATGTTATATCATGGAAATCAACTAAACAAACTTGTATTGCATACTCAACCATTAGAATTTGTAGCCCTTGAATTGGTAGGTCAAGAAGCAGAATGGTTAAGGACTTATTGGTAGACATGTCATTGTGGGAAAGATCTTTAGTGCCAATCTCCTTACATTGTGATTTACAGAGAGCTATTAGTATTGCTAAAAATAGTGTCTATAATTGTAAAAAAAAGACACAACTATATTAGACATAATGCGGTTTAAAATGGAGTGATTTCATTAAGATTTGTTATATTTGAAGGAACTTAGTAGATCCTCTTATTAAAGGACTAACAAGGAGAATTATTTTAGAGTGGTCGAGGGAAATGGGCCTAAAGCCCATTGACTAATATAATATCGTGGATATCATTCTTTGGTCAAACAAAGCCATATAAGTCATTGTTATACACCATTTTTCTCATCCCTATGGCTTTTGTTAGTGCATGATGGATCTATAGCCTATTATGGTAGTTCATTAGAAATGAACTTGATGGATTCCATTCGTAGAGGTCGAGTCTTATTGACTTTTAATGGTTTCATGGTTATGAAATGAAATCACCTACTTGAGCATTAAGGTAGGCCGCCTTCTATGAAAAAATTAGGCTATCTTTCTAGAGCACTTATGGGAACCCAAGGTGTGTGCATAGCCTTTAAATAGTATAATAGTGAACATTAAGGGTATGATTCATGGTATGGGGGGTCTCAACTTATCTTTTGGAAGTTCTAGAGTAATTCACTTCATTAACTGAGTTGTTGCCTCAATTTACAATGCATCAAATTAATCAAATGACATTTGTTTTTAGGTAGTTCTCCCTTCCTTTGCCCAAAACTTTTTTTCTTACTAAGCAAGCCATTTATGGGGAATTTTTAGAAATGGTTTGCGAGTAAATTTCCTTTTTTTCGATATCAGAAAATTGCAACTTATTTTAAATTTTATCAACAAACATGCTATTTTATAAGTTTAAATTAGTAGTTGTAGGTTTTTGAAGAAATAACACATGCACACGTGTGCTGCCCGCCCACTCGTTTGTTCAGGTTGGCTAGGCTGGACCAAAATCTATATATATATATATATATATATATATATATATATATATATATATTTTTAGAGAAAGTTCCTTTTGTTTTGAATATTTGCTAGGAGTTTTGATTTTTTGAAACTCTTTCTAGATGTTTTTTATTTTTCAATTTTGTGTCTTATTTTTCAAAATATAGCTCCTAATTTTTCTTAACAATTGAAAACATACTCTTGATTTTTCTTAACGATTGAAAACCTTATTTTCTTTTCCTTATATAAGCTACTGCTTCTATATTAAAAATTGAACACCAAAAAATATTTTCTTTATGATCGTTGGAATTTTTGAGCAATTGTAGTTCCTATTCTTAGGCTTCTGCTATTAGTGCACATGTTGAAGGCTAGTTGTGTTACCCTTGGAGAGAGAATGATCAAATTGATTGTACCTCAACTTTGTCAAAATTTTCTTTCAGGGTAGTGACTCATTCATTTTACATCAATTTTTCGATAAGTTTTTCTTTACTAGTTTTTATATACCCAACAACTGATTGGAGTGGGTGAATTGCGAAATAAGGTCTATGTCTTCTTTGGTGGTGCTCAAGCGTAAATATGTAGAGTGAGTTTGTCAAACACTTTTGTTTTGTGACATAACCTTATCAAACATCCCTCTCCTAAAGTAGCGAATATGATTCAATGATGTAGTAGCAATATTAGTAGTGAAGCAAACAAAAATTGTGAAATTTGCTTTAGAGTGAAGCAAACAAGGTATATATTTGTTAGTAGTAATAGTAGAGCCAGTGAACCTTTTTCCTTAATATAGTGCAATATTTGGGGTGCATATAGAGTTTTGTCTTCTTGTGGTTCTTACTATTTTTTAACTATCGATAATGATTGTTCACGCAATTTGGATTTTTTAATGGCAGATAAGATAAAAGTGCCTAATATAACTAAAACATTTTGTTCTATGGTTTAAATGTAATTTATTAAGTTGGTAAAAATAGTGAAGTGACAATGGCACTGAATTTCAAAATCTTAATAAATATTTTTCTGACAATTGAATTATTTTCCAAACCTCTTGTGTTGATACCCAATAGCAAATGATAGAGTGGAGTGTAAGCATAGGCACATTTTGAATGTTGCCTGTGCTTTGAGATTTTAAGGGAATCTTTTGATTAGTTTTTAGGGAGAGTGTATACTGATAACATAGTGTATATTAATGATAGGATATTTGATTAACCGTGCCCTCACCACTTTAAATGGTGGAAAGACCCTTTATGAAATTTTATTTGGACAATGGCCCTCATATGAGCATATAAAAACATTCAAATGTTTGTGTATTTCATATCATAAGGAGCATGATAAAGATAAATTAGGAGAACAAAGTTATAAGTGTGTTCCTGTAGGTTATTCTCATGGCAAAAAGGGATGGAGGATTTTGATTTAGAGACTCGGAAATATTTTGTTTCCAGAGAGGTGGTTTTTATAGAGAACAAATTTCCTTTTTCCTCTAATACTTTAGATCTTACAGACAAAGAGGAACCATCCTTTTTTGATATGTCATTAGTATATGATAAATCATCATTAGATGGATGATAAGTTATTCGTAAGAAATATGAGGGTGTGACACATGAAATTTAAAAAAGGAGTGGGGTAGCCAAGCTAAATTAGGGGCATGGCGTTGTTAATATGTTAGATGATAGGTGTGAGTAAGAACGGGGAAGCATTAGGGATGACATTAATGATGAGCATGAGAAGCATAGGGGGAGTGATGAAAGAAACAAGACATCATAAGCTATTAAGTAAGGTGTTTTAGATGAGGTAAAGGTGCTCAAAAGGGGACATCGTACTTAAAAACCTTCCACAGGATTGCGAGATTATGATTGCAACACAATAATATCCGTAGACCCCTCCTTCATTTCATCTGCTTTGTTATAGACCATAAATACCCTTATCCTATAGCTAATTATAGAAATTTTATTGCAGCGGTTATAGTTAAGGTTGAGCGTACTAGTTTCTCTGTTGCAATATGTGACCCTAAATGGAGGATTACCATGCAAAAAGAGGGAAATGCCCTTGAAAATAATAGGACCTAGATAGTTGAACCTTTGGTCTCCTGAAAAGCATGTTATAAGATTTTAATGGGTGTACAAAATCAAATATAATACTAATGGCAGTATTGAACGGTTCAAAGCTTTCTTAGTGATTCTTGATAATAATTAGGTGGATGATGTTGATTATAATGAAAAGTTTGCTCTAGTTGCCAAGATGGTGATAGTTTGAACTTTTCTAGCAATAGTAGTAGCCAACAATTAGGATCTTTATCACATGGATGTGTATTTTTTATGGTGATTTAAATGAAGGAGTTTATATGAAATTGCCTCCTAGTTTCTCAATTTCTCATCCAAGTAAGCTATGTCATCTTTGAAAGTCTTTATATTAGATGTAGCGCTCCATTACCGTAAGGTACATATCGGAACATCCTTAAGACATTTTAATACATAACTTATGATAACAGCATGCTACATTCAATCTCAACAGTCACTTAACATGGCATCATCTATTTTTTTCCTCAAATGAAACATCACAAGGAAAGGCACAATATTTTAAAATCCAAATTTTCCTGATTTCATTTCATAAAAATCGAATGCTTATATAATGTAGCTTTTCGACATCCATACTATGCAACACTATAGCCTAATACCAAAAAATGCTACATGAAAGAGAAAATACAAAAAAAAATCTATCTAATTTGTCTAAACCTAGTTGATCAACCTTTGACCCATTTCTTTGTTTTCCTAAAAGTACAAGTCTACACTGCTTGTAGCGTTTTTCAGTAGCTAAAGTCGTCTCTCAGTCCTGAAAAGTCACATTGCAATTTTGGTGAGTTTTGAAAACTCAATGAGGTAACCATCATCAATGGTTCACTCAATTCATGCAACACATCATACATATAACATATAGTTCAAAACTTTGCATAAATGATCACATATCACATTCTTACTTAAAAATGAGCAATTTTGCATTTCAATCAATCACACATACTTATTAAAATGCATATGAAATGTTCATGTGACTATTTTCTAATTTTTTGTAGTTCTGATTGAGTTCCTAAACTATCCTGTATCCATTGTGGATACTGGGCTCATTCATACTGTCCCTTAATTGTTAAGGATACAAGGCTCATTTTATATAGTGAGCCTTTACCTCTTAATCACATTGGAGCTTTAAGCTTGTTTTAGTGGCTGCTCAAGTCACAATTCTCATTATCTGATCATGCATTGATGTATGGAATGCATCTCTCATAATCAATCATGTCATGAAACATTTAGTTTGTCACATTCACATACAAATAGTATTTCAATATCTCATTCATATATCACAATCATTGGACCTTCATTGTCTGAAATCAACATAATCAAATCACATTCATTCAATAATTCAAATATAATGTAAAAGAAACAATTAATTGAGTGAGATCGTCTAGGTTACCCCTAAGTCGCTCCTGAAGCTATTACCTTGAAGTTTCGGTGACGTCTAGATGTTGACGTTCCAGTTGTTCCTTTATATCACACAATATACACATATCACAATTTGCACAATTATAAGCATTTAATAACACACATGTATGTATATGAAATATGCACAATACATGTTCATGACAATCCCAAATATTTTTCCATTATTCTCGTCACATAATCAATCCTATCTCAAAATGCACCTAAGTATAACTTGTACTTAGGTTTATACCTCAACAAAACCGTCAAAATCACAATTCATAACTCATTGAATCATTTCAGATTTTTCCAAAATCTAACTTTCGGGTCTATTGATCATTTAGACTATGTAAATAAAGTAATTTGGCAAGGCTCTATTCTAGAAAATTGTTCTCCTATCTCTTAAGTTTCTAATCACACCAAAATCATTCAATTTGGTTCAAAAATCTGAAAGTTATATCCCAAACATTTTCAGATTGTTCTTATTAACAATCTTTCTCATCTCCAAACATCATCAGACACCTATCTCTTAACTTTTAAATTCATTCTTTTGTTTATCTCTAAAAAAAATACTCAAAACTCATGTATATAGTGAGGAAACAACATAACAGAGCATTTATTTATTCTTTTATCCAAAATTTTCTGTAACTAATGATACATATTTTCTAAGATCATTCAACTCCAAAATTCATTTCTACCACTTCTTATAACATATCGCTCATCAAAACCGAAAAATCAACAAATCAAATTTTACATCCTATTTTCACAGTGCCCATAAAAAATGTATATTCTTCTCATGAGTATGAAATGTCAACTAATTCACCAAATTTAATAAATATATTCACAACTCATAAAGATTTACTCAATACTTGTTAAATCTCCATCTTCGTTAAAATCTCAAGAAGCCCTAATCTCCATGCAACTCACATACATCATTATGGAAGTTGCGCAAGTTTTGGTTTTTCTTGAGGAAAAAGTAAGAAAACTGAAGTTGGGAGTAGAGAAATGTAGATAAAAACAAGGTTTTTCTTTGGTGAAGATTTGATGAAAAACTCTGTGTAAATGAAGGAACTTGAAGAAGAAAGCTACAAAGAAGATGAAGATAAGAGTATTGTATACTTAGTCTTTCAAAGTTAAGAAAAATTTACTTTAGACTTGGACACTTGTCCTATTCCTAAGGTCTTAATTAGTTTCCTAACTAACTAGTTCATATTGGATTAGTTCCATTAACTCCCATCTTTTCATTACAATTATCACGAAAGTTTTCAATATCAATAACCACAAATTCTAAAATCATCTCCAAAATTTCCAAGATAATTTTCAAAAGTCTCCAATATCATTTGGTTTCTTATTTCTATTTTCCATTCACCATTTTACTCGCCAAGTGACATTTTTTTCCTAACCTAATATGTAACATCCCATCATCGGTGGGAAGGGTAGAATAGTAATTTAGAATGGGATATGAGCGTTTAAAAATTTGCCTTGATATGTTCATGCATACGCATACAA
>JANIJH010000223.1:55066209-55078077 GCA_024520975.1 Erythroxylum areolatum | reverse complement strand
TAATAAAAACCTTTTCTAGCAACTCCTATAGCTAAACCTTTAACTCTCTCAGTTCTACAGGTGTCATCCTATATGGAGGCATAGATATAGGAGCAGCACCTGAAACTAGATCAATTGTAAACTCTATTTACTGATCTAGAAGTAAGCCAGGTAACTTGGTAGGAAACACATCCAGGAATTTCCTAACCACGGGAATGTCCTGCATATTCTACTCAGCTCTAGTATCAACGACGTGGGCCAGATAGGCCTCACATCCACCTTGCATCATCCTCAATACACTCATGAATGATATCAACCTGACTGGCACTGCTTGACTAATTCCTTTGAAAATTGCTCTCGACTGGTAGGAGATTCTAGTACCATCTCTTTGGTATAACAGTTCATGATAGTCCTATAAGCAATGAGCCAATCCATGCCTAGGATAATGTCTATCTCTCTTAGTTATAGTATAATTAGATTTGTCTCCAACTCTGCATGATCAATCCAAATCAAGCACATCTTGCAAACCTCTCCTATAACACTTGTACTACCTATCGATGTACTTACCTCTAGTCCATACTATAATAGTTCCCTATCACAATGCAGCCTAGATGTTAGATGTGGTGAGATAAAGGAATGCGTGGATCCTGGATCTAACAATGCAAATTCCTTAAGATCATAAATAAGAAGCGCGCCTGCAATAACATCTGGAGAGTCCTGAGCCTCCTGCCTAGTCATAGCATAGACCCTAGCTTAAGATTGTGGTTGCCTGCTCCGCACCTCTATCTTGACAGAAGGACTCCTAGAGCTCACTCTACCTCTTCTACGGCCTCTCTGTCCAGTCCCACTACTTTGACTCTACTAGATTGTAGCTTCACTCCTAGATCTTCCACTCATACCAGACTGAGTTCCCATAGTAGCAAGACAATCTCTAATCTGGTGGTTAAAGGAACGACATCTAAGGCAAGCTCCAGACAATCCCCAGCACTCACCACTATGCCTCAACTCATTGAATCAGATCTTATATTCGACCACTGACATCCTACCCTGCTTCAAATCTAGGAACTCTTTCATCTTCCTGTCCAAGTAGATCTTGGGTATGTAGTTCTCTTTGAAGACCCTCAGAAAGTCTTCTTAGTTCAGGTGGCAAGGCCTGGTGGTACTACCTAGGACAGTCTTCCACCATTAATAAGCTGGGCCCTGCGGTAAGGACATTGCATAATCGAACCTGTCATCTGACTCGCAGTCCATCTGACCAAAAACCCTCAGTCCTTTCTAGCCATCTTTCGGCCTCAGTAGGATTTATGCTGTCATAGAAATCCACAGCCCCCTTCTTCCACATCCTATCATACCTCCTTTCCCTTCTCTTGGGAACTCTCGAAGGCATCTCCTTTGTTCTAGGTACCGAAGACTCCCTACTGGCTCTTACCAATCCTAGGTCAGCTGATTGCCCCACTTGATCACCTATGACAGATGACCTATAATAAATAATAACTTCAATCAGTATCCGCATTTCTCACGATATTTTATGATTAAAATCACCATATGTCCTTATGGATGCCAACCATGCTCTAATACCACCTAAATATGACGCCCCATTACCGTAGGGTACATAACGAAATGCCCTTAGGACATTCTAGTACATAACTTATGATAATAGCACACTACGTTCAATCTCAACTGTCACTTAACATGGCATCATCTATTTTTTTTCCTCAAATGAAACATCATAAGGAAAGTCACAATATTTTAAAATCCAAATTTTCCTTATTTCATTTCATAAAAACCGAGCGCTTATACAATGTAGCTTTTTGACATCCATACTTATACAACATCATAGCCTAATAGAAAAAGTACTATATGAAAGAGGAAATACATAAAAAAATCTATCTAATTTATCCAAACCCAACTGACCGACCTTTGAGCCACTTCTTTGTTTTCCTAAAAGTACAAGTCTACACTGCTTATAGTATCTCTTAGTAGCTAAAGTCGTCTCTCGGTCCTAAAAAGTCAACATTGTAATTTTGGTGAGTTTTACGAACTCAACGAGATAACCATCATCGATGGTTCACTCAATTTGTGCAACACATCATATATATAATGTATAGTTCACAACTTTGCATAAATGATCACATATTACATTCTCACTTAAGGATAAGCAATTTTGCATTTCAATCAATCAAACATACTTATTAAAATGTATATGAAATGCTCATGTGACTCTTTTCTAATTTTTCATTATTGTGATTGAGTGTCTAAACTGTTCCGTATCCATCATGGATATCAGGCTCATTCATACTGTCTCTTATCCGTTGGAGATATAAGGCTCATTTTACATAGTGTGCCTTTGGCTCTTAATCACATTTAGAGCTTTAAGTTCATTTTCGGTGGCTACTTAAGTCACAACTCTCATTATCTGATCATGCATTCATGTATGGAATGCATCTCTCATAATCAATCATGTCATGAAGCATTTAGTTCGTCACATTCACATACAAGTGACACTTCAATATCTCATTCATATATCACAATCATCGGACCTTTATTCCGGAATCAATACAATCAAAACACATTCATTCAATAATTCAAACATAATATAAAACAAACAATTAATTGAGTGAGACTGTCTAGGTTACTTTTGAAGCTATTGCCCGAAGTTCCGACGACGTCTGGATGTTGACGTTCTAGTTATTCCTCTATATCACACAATATACACATATTACAATTTGCACAATTATGGGCGTTTAATAATGCACATGTATGTATATGAAATATACATAATACATGTTCTTGACAATCCCAGGTATTTTTCCATTATTCTTGTCACGTAATCAATCCTATCTCAAAACTTACCTAAGTATAATTTGTAGTTAGGTTTATACCTCAATAAAACCATTAAAATCACAATTCATAACTCCTTGAATCATTTATCATTTCAGATTTTTTCAAAAACTGACTTTAGAGTCTACTATTCTTGATCATTTAGACAATGTAAATGAAGTAATTGGAAAGACTCTCTTCTTTAAAATTGTTCTTATACTAAAACAGTATCATGTACTTAACTTTAATTCAAACTTTGGAATTCTAGAAGCAGAATTGAAATTCGATTTTTTCATATAATTTGTAGCCCTATGTCTCTAGTTTACTCCAAATCAAGAATCATCACATTTGGAAATTTACAGATCAAGATAACCAAAAGACTAAAGCATGTTCAATGAAATCATACCAGTTATCATATTCTAGTACTCCTCAACATTTTCATGTTAAATTCTTTAACCCTAACTAAAATTTAGTCATGACCGTGCAACATAAACTCATGGCCATACATCACAAAAAAATTAAGCCACGGGCGTGCAACCATAATGCATGCCCGTGTGCACCAACATAATGCACACCCGTCAGACTTAACGCAGACCCGTGCACAACCAACCCAAATTTTTCCTCATCATTTCCATCCCCATTTTATCACTCAATCTCTCCCAAATGAATTCAAATTGTTATAATTTTTGGTGGAGAGCTAGATCAATGTGTTATGAGTCTAATGGTTCAAGTCTCATGCTACTTGGAGGTCGGGAGAACAAGATGTGGCCAAAAGATCAACAGATATTCAAACTTTTTTCCAACTCATGCACGATTGTGAGTTTGCTATTGACTTACAATGTCGCGATCATGCTAAAGAACAATCGCGAGTCTTTAGCCAAAAGAGGAAAGTCCTGATCATGCTGAAGCATTTGACAATAACGTATTTGACATTTGTGACTTACGTACTCCAACTTGAAGGCCAGTATTAGGAAACAAATATGATAAATACGTAAATGTAATATTTTATATATTTTCTAGTTTCCTAGTTTGGGAGTTCTAACATGAGTTAAATTAAAAAAAAAAGATTTTCTAGTGTTGGTTATCAACTTAGGCGTAATATTGTACATCAAGTTGTATGTATTGTTTTCTAGTGGTTAATGAATAACAAGCCATTGAATCTCAAAATTCTTCATTTATCCCCTATCTAAAGTTCTAATCTTGAAACTGACATAAGGATACTTTTAGAAAATTTTACCCAATTGAATTCATACTAAAAAGATTAGCACTTCATATAACTTCCTTCACTAAACTTTGTGTACTGAAATACTAAGAAATTGATACGAGAAAAAGTGCATAGAAATGTACCTCCAAGAAAGAAATGATGCCTTCAATCGCTTATTTTCGTGCTAAAATCAATGTTACGAATACCGTACAAAACTCAGTATTGGATTAAGTTCTGGTAGAGTACTGTACCGGTACTGGTTAATACAAGGTACCATTTCGGGTAACTTTTTAAGTTTATGAAATAGTCCCTAAAATTTTTTAAAATTATAAAATAGTCTATTGTCATATTATACAATTGTATTGTATATTTTTAACCTTGTCTCTAAAAATCATAATAATAAATAATAATCACAATTTTAGTATAATTTATAAATTTAATTTAATAAGTATTAATAAATATAATTAAATTTCAAATATATAAATTTCAAATAAATTTTGATTTGATAATTAAAATATATAAAAATAAATATTAGTTTATAAATAATAATTTTTAAACTATTTATTTTAAAAAATAAAATATTTTATTAATACTTTATTAATAAATATTTATAAAATATTTCAATAAATTTGAATAAAAACAATTTATTTTTATTTTTATTTAATTTATAATTATTATTAGTAATAAAAATATTTATTTTTATTTTAAAAACAAAAATTAAAAATTCACAATAATTATAAAAGTTGAAGTAAATAAAATAACTAATTAAAAAACTTTAAAAAAGAGAGGGAAGGAGGGAGGTTGGGAGAGTTTAAACATTTTTAAAAATTTTACAAAAAAATCTCCTTATTTTTAAAATTTTCGATACTGGTACTATCCGAAACCGACCGGTACCAACCAATATTCAAATCTCATATAATGGACTCTTGGTTTCGTACTGATTTTAGTCCGATACTGGCCGATACAAAAGAGTATCTTAAACCTTGGCTAAAACACTAACGAAACAATGAACATGTTGGAACCCGTGGTCAGGATATACCTCGACAATAGGCACCCGAAAGGGGAAAGAAGTTGGACCAATAAGAACAAATCAAGCATTTGACAATAAAACAATATATTTTAGGAACGCATAAATAAATAAATAAGTAATAATTCAAGTTTTATATTGAAAAATCGATCTATCCCTAAAGATGTGACCATGATGTTGTCATCTTTGCGCTTTCTTTAACATTTGGTCCCATTTGTTTCCTGACAGGCACATGTATCACCTCAGACAGGTCCTGGTAATTGGCAGATGCTTGTGAAGAAGCATCAAAAAGTAAATGAAAGGAATATGCGAGACTCGGCCGAATAACACACAAGTTTGGAGAATATGCGGCGAACGACAGGGTTGATGTATCCTACCTGCTACGTTCCATATTCAATTGCGAGATGGTTAAAAAATCTGAAACTATTTATAAGATAATGCTAGTAATTAGCAATAGAGTCCATAGCCATACTTTCATTTATTTATTACAAGAGTTTAAAGTTACCTCACCGTTTATCTTTTGGTTCCCCATTAATTAAAATAAATTTTTTTCTATATGGAAAGCAATAAATTTCATTAACCAATTAATTGATTAGTACATATGAATTCATATTCAACAATACAATAGAAACTGATCATTGGTCAATTTGATCCTAAGTCTTCCTTCATTATATTACTTATCAAAGATAACCTATGATCAATTTCCAGTAAAATTCAAAAAAATACAATTCGTTTATAATCTTCAAAATTAATGGCTGAAATATGTTCTTTTTTTTATCGCATCTATATAGTTACTAATTGACGGACCATATGATGGAGCACATCACATTGAAACTTAAGTCCATGTTTAATAGTATTATATTATTAATAATATCTAATAGTTAAATTTGTATTAGTATTAGAAGTATATTATAAATTATTGATATTGTATATAGATCTTATATGTTACTAATTATATTAGACTTCTATATAAAAAATTTTATTAGTTAGAGTTTCCTATTTGCATTTAATTTCTTATTAGTGTCTTGTATGATATCATTAGAAATACTTTGATTAACAATTTATTTGATATTTTGTTTATTTTTCTTATTCTTGACTGAACTTCGTTTTTGTCGTGTATTACACATGCTGCAAAGGCTCTTAATATTTATAAGACTCACCACCTACGCCTGAAGCATTACATACTCGTTCAGAAACTAGAGAAAGAGGTGGCCATGTCTCTAGCTTATTGTGTAAAGGAACAGAAACCATGCGTTCAGTGGGTTGAGAAGTACTTTAAGGATTGCCTTTGCAACAGAAAAGATGAGTTCTCTTTTGCTTTTGGGCTCATTGGTTTGGTTTCTTGGGGAGTTGCTGAAATCCCTCAAATCTTCACCAACTTTCGCAACAAGTCCAGCCATGGAGTCTCTCTTACTTTTCTACTAACTTGGGTTGCGGGGTATGTTATATCTTCCACTGATGTAAATAGTCACATGTATAAAGATAACTTTTCTTCCATTTTTCTTAAAGTCTCTTTTCAATATAGAAACGCACAAATTTAGTATATAGTATAAACACCCGACATTGTATCTATATTCTCCCGTGGACTTGTTCTCTTTGATGGTTGTGGATATCGAAAAAATTAGTGGGTTGTTTCTCTTTAGGTGCTCAGCAAAGCAATTTTAACTTACTCCTGCAAATTTATTCAACTGAAAATTCTAGTTTTACTTAATATTTGTATTATATACTGGCTGTTTTACTTCTTCAGGGATATTTTCAATCTGGTAGGATGTCTTCTGGAGCCATCAACGGTGAGTGAATGACAGGGAAAAATACAGTAATGTAAAAGTGTAATTTAGCGGTTTTTAGAGTCAAACATCTATTTCGCTGGCTGAACTCTAAAAGATAAACTACAGCCTGTTAGTGTCTGTTCTTCAATCTGATTGTTTTCTTCTTTCTATTTTGTGGGTGCAGCTTCCCACCCAGTACTACACTGCTCTAGTAAGTTCTCTTCTGCCATCTCTACATGCTTCAGATGATGAGTTACAGAAGGGACCTGCAAAATATATTGAAATTGCAACTTTATCTCATCCTGTTTAAGGGTTCTTTTCCTGATGGTCATCCCTTCTCAATTACGAGGTTAATAGAACAAAAATAATAAGTATTTTACTGAATTAAAATTTCCTCTGGAACCAATTAGATTAGTGAAAATTTTTGTCCTAGAATTCAGCGGCATACCATGATACTGGTTCTAGGCCCAGCTTCTCTGTCTGATTCTAGATCAAGATTGCT
Organism: Erythroxylum areolatum; assembly: GCA_024520975.1. Classification (NCBI taxonomy): domain Eukaryota; kingdom Viridiplantae; phylum Streptophyta; class Magnoliopsida; order Malpighiales; family Erythroxylaceae; genus Erythroxylum; species Erythroxylum areolatum. Next base: position 55,070,776 of record JANIJH010000223.1, on the reverse strand, counting down.
CTAACGCTTTGGATTATCCCGAAAGTTAAAGAAGAGTGATAAAATATATCCATATACATTCTCACAAGTCTTAATCTTTCATTAAATTTCTACAGCTCTACACTGCAAGTACCGTAGTGTTAGTAATGCAAGGTTTCTACTACGACCATATCTGCAGATGGTGGAAATGCCGGCAAAACCCAAATCACCCACAGGTACATACAGTTCCTTGATAGTTGCTTTCTCTTTCCTGTTATTCAACTAATTTAGTACTCCTGATGCTTGGAAACAAAATGAAATATATATATACTACCAGGACAAGAATGAGAAAGAGCCCCTGAAACCAAAGTCGTCTTCAGATTCTGGCATTCCAATTCCTGCACCTAAAGCAACTCCTAGAAGGGAGTTCTACTATACGTACGCTTATTTTCTCTCCATCAAAGTGTTGACCAAAGAGTGTTTTTTTGGCATATGTTTAGAAGAATTGATTGTTTCTTACACATGGTTTCAGGTCAGCAAGATCTTTGGCTGGAAGTGAAACTCCACCATTTCGAACTTACCTCAGAGCAGCTAGAAGTGGTCCTTCGGCTATGGAACTAGAAAATGAATCATCCTCTGAAGATGAAGCTTATGTGGTAGATAAATCAGTTAACCAGCCTCGACCAATCCCACGATCAGTAAGTTTTTAATAAATCCAAAATAATAATGAAAATGAGAACATCATTTGTCATTATACCAGTCCATACATATGACTATTCACATAAGACGTACGAAAGCACACAAATTCTTGCTTATATCTTGGGTCTGACATTCTCAGGCTGGTTATGGAACCTTTCTAATTACATCTCTCAACCTACCCCTGCAAACCAAGGGCTTGACAGTAGCAATCAGTAATAGAAAATTATTAAACGTAAGCTTCCTTATGACAAACTTGGAACACTCTAACTTCTGTTTTTCTGCAGCAACGTTCTCCAACTAAATATGTTTCTTAAATTGTTTTCACTTTTGGTCTATTTTAGGAAGGTGGAATGGAGCATAATGTGTATGGACAATGGTTGGGGTGGCTCATGGCTGCTATATATATGGGTGGTAGAATCCCTCAAATTTGGCTAAATGTGAGTCCTGCTCCACACAAATTTGAATACCAGATGAGTTCCGTTCAACCTTTTAAAGCCTTACTGTTATTTGACTTCTAATACAAACTTTTTATTTTCTTTCCCTAGATCAAGAGAGGGAGTGTAGAGGTAATGTCCTTAAAAAATATCGCATTGTCTTTATAATTCACAAGCCGTTAAAACTCTCAATTATCATCTATGCTAAATCATATTCTTGTACATAGGGCCTGAATCCTCTAATGTTCATGTTTGCACTGGTGGCTAATCTCACTTACGTGCTAAGGTTCTGCTCTCACCTAAAAACACTGGAACATGATGATTAGAGACTCGAAAATTTAAATATTATGTATTGATGCAGCATTCTTGTTAGAACCACTGAATGGGATAAAATCAAGGCTAACATGCCGTGGTTGCTGGACGCAGCAGTTTGCGTTGCCCTCGACTTACTTGTATCCTTTTTCTAATCTTCTTGAATAACATATGCCAAAAAATGGTTGTGGTGCCGCTAAGTTAAATCCTAACTGTTTCTGTTTTCTACTCCTTGAGTCCTTGACACCTATCATATTAGATCATACTGCAGTACATTTACTACAGACACATTCGAGTGAAAAGGAAGAGTAGCAGAGGACAGCATGTGGACTATATGGATGCAGACAAAGCAGCTAAACACTGAAGAAAGATTCGTGCTTGTAATATTGATATTGCAATTCAGGCTTTGCTAGTTATAAGCTCAATAAAAAAATGTTGAATTGATCAATCTTAAGCGAAGGGTATCTCTCTGATCTAAACTAATTCATTCATTAGCCAAATTAGGTTCTTTGAAAATTTTAGACTGGTTTTCTTTTCCATGTTTAGTTGCTTACCGTTTGGGATCTGTTTGTTGGTTTATTTCTTAAAACTAATCAGTTAATTGTAGTTTAGTGACAAAATAATTTAAAGACATTCTTTATCTTGTACATGTTTAAATGTATATGATAAAGTTCATGAGATAATTATATATTGTAAATAAAATTATGATAAGATTATAATTATGCGATTCACATTGTATTTATATATTATCCTTAAATTATTTATAGTTATTATTCTATTAAGACTGGACATTAATAGAACGTAAAAATACTAGTACACGTTTTATTTTTTCTTATAAAAGAAGTAGTTGATCTCGTAGGCTAAAGTATATAGATATTTAAACAAACATGTAGGTAGTTATTAGAGAACAAGTTTACTGAACTGACCCGATATGAGAAATCTACTTAGAACATTACTTGTATGTCTGTGAAAATTCTCGTTGTGATAATTGTATAAGTGATCTTTGATTTGAGGTTTTCAAAGTTCTCTTATATAAAGATTGGTATGCTTTATAATATTTATGACCTATTTTAATCATGAATAGCTCGTATGGTAATCATTGGTTGTAATATGAACTATATGAAAATAGTTGAGTGATCAAAATATAATTCATCACCCTAAAGTAATTAAGGAGAATGTTTTATTATTCTTGATTAGTATTGATTTGGAAAATTCTTATCTATGGTAGAATGAAGTTTTGTAAATAGTTTACAAATGTCATCGATTAAATTAATATCAAATAATGTAGAACTAATATGATTGGACTCAAAATAGAGTATACATTATTTCCATACTCTATATCTAATAAGAACATTGTATGATAAAATGATTGAATTATAGGAAAAAATCATGCAAATAAAAGTTAGTGTCATGACGTGCTGCTAGACGCCAATATTCATCTATGATTATAAATTATTTAATTGAAGAATTAAAGATAGATTAAAACTTTGCAATGTTTATAAATTATAATTATAATCATCTATGATTATAAATTATTTAATTGGATATTTAAAGATAAATTAAAATTTGGCAATGTTTATAAATTATAATTATAATCATCTATGATTATAAATTATTTAATTTACCTTTAATTCTCCAAATAAATAATTTATAATCATAAATGATTATAATTATAATTTATAAACATTGTCAATATATTGGGAACCTAATAATTCTAACATAAAAATACGTTAAAAAGACCAAAGATATTTTAATTAAGTTGAATTTGATTGTAAAGTTTGAGAAACTTTGTGATTAAATATGAGATATTTAATAAATAAGGATCAATATGAGATATTGAATCTTATTTAGAAATAATTAGTATTTAATTAGAATTATTTGTAATTATAATTAAATTTTAATTGAAATTAGAATTTAATTACAATTAAATTACTAAAATATCCAAAACTTATTATAAATAGGCTTAAGCTCTAATGAAATTAATATTTCTTGCTTAAGCCTCTTTGTAAGAGTTATAGAATTCTCTCAATCTGTTCTATGAATATCATTAAATTTTTGACCCTTGTTCGATTACGATGGTTGAGATAGATTGATTTTGAAAATAATTTTATGGATATGAAAAGAATATGATCAAGTTTCGAAAAAAGTTTCATATTAAGTTTTATGCTTTATGTTTTAATTGTTAATCATTTTACAAAATTAAAATGATTTTGATTTTCAGGAAATCAAAATACGAAAAGTTTCATAATTATTCCATTACGGTCAGGATTAGATCCTATCCAATTTTTCAACAGTGGTACTAAAACAATCTTTAATTATATGATCTAATTAAATTAAACTATTTTTATTGATATTAAAATTTGAAATTGAATTTGTAATATTTGCAAACCTAAAATCATATTTAGATGAAATCTGAATGTTAACAGTATGAAAAGTTCATATCGATTTCATAAACTCAGAATTTTAGAAGTTCATTAAATTAACGTGAATATGTTCATGTAGTCTAGAATTTCAAAAGTGACTGCCACTATTATACAATTGTTTGAAATTGAGAATTGAAAATTTCAACAAGTTTTAAACCTAAAAAATTAGAAATCTAGAAGTCCCAATAACTCAATTTGGAAACGCCAAATCTAGAATTATCGTATGCTTATGATTGTGTATAGAGTTTTGATGGCTGCTTCTCGGGTTATGATAAGTTGAATAAGGTAGTACATATTTTTAGGCATTGGTGGTTAACTATTATTGGACTCCAAAATTTTCTTTATTATTTATTTATTTTATTATTCTATTTTTCTTAGAATTTAGTCCATTAATTTAGCAAGCATAAATAGAAATTACAATTTTTTTAAATAGAAATGTTAGAACTAAGCTAGAGTATAATGTGGTATTTAAGAGACCAAAGGAGCAAGTGGACATTTCATGTAACACCCCACTCCCGCATGACCCGAACCCGACATCGATGGTGATATTCGAGTCCGTACCCCGTGAGGATGGCGTACTACATCACTCAGTCAAAACTCAGTATAAATTTTTTTTTCTTTAACACATACACACACACACTGTTACCCCCAGAAATTTTTTTATGATAAATCAAGCATGATTAGATTAATGGGGTAAATTAATATAGTATTTAATAAAGTTAGCATGAATTAGCATATGAC